>JAJLRB010004944.1:0-41919 GCA_020976825.1 Odocoileus hemionus | reverse complement strand
AACCCCTTTCTTTCCCCCAAAAAACCCCTAAGTTTCTCAAATTTTCAAAAGGCAAAACTTATGAATCAACCCCAATTTCACCCCAAATTAGAACCATCCCAAAATAATCAACCCCGTTTATGACAACACAACCTATTCCCCCACTCAATCCCTATATTTGACCATCCACCCTTTCATTTATTTTTACACCCCTTAGATACACACCCCAAAATTTTGGGGGAACCCCCACTTTCATCTAAAAAACACACAAAAATAATTCCAAAATTTTTTCCCTTTTTTAAAAAACCCCCCCTCTTATGAATCCCCATTTTAAAAAAACCCAAAACTCCCCGGGGGGACCAAAACCCCAAAAATTCAAACCCCTTTATGGAAAAACCCTTTTTATTAAAAAAACCCGGAAAGGGCTCACACCCTTTTTTGACCATATATGGGGAAAAGGCATCACAACTCTTTAAATTTCCCAAACCCCCCTTTTTTTTTTGATACCCACTTAACTGAACACTCCAAATTTATGATGGAAAAAATTTTTTATATCAATCCCAATATACTTTTTAAACCATATTTTTTCCTAAATAACCTTTTTAGACCTACTGTATTGACACACAATCATATTGAAAAAATTTCAAAAAGCCAATAACCATTCACAAACCATATTTTACTCCAAACCGGATTTAATCCAAACCCCTGTAAATTTTCATGCAATTTTCCCCGAATCAACCCCCTTTTATGACCAAACCCAAAATTGGGCCCTTTCCCTTTTTCATCACATCCACCCTTTTGTTTTAACCTGTATTTTGACACACAACATTTTAAAAAAAAAACCCCTATAAACAACAAACCAAAAAAAACCCCCCCCAAAAACGTGTATCCAACCTGTAAAAAAAACCCCCCCACCTTTTTAAAACCAATCCCAAATTAAAGGGGTTGCCCCTAAAAAATCACAAAACCCCTTAGACAAAAACCCCCGTTTTTAAAAAAAATCACCCGGCTATTTATAACCCCTTTTATTTTTGAAATCACACCACTTATATGAAACAACCAACTTGGAAAAAACGTTTTTAAAAAAACCATTTTTAAAAACAAAATTTTATATGCATTTTAATTTTTGGGCAACACAAACCCCTTTGACTGGTATGTATTTAAACACCCCAACTTATTGACTTTTTTTAAACCTTGTATGTAGAAAAAAAACCTTAGGGCACAAGCATGTTAATGTTTTTTTGAACAATAAGTTTTTTACATGCCCTAATAAAATTTTTTAAAAAATTAAGGATCACCCCCATGTTGAAAAAAAATTTCACTATTGAAACCCCATTTCCTTCCCCCACCCAATTTTTCATCAACCCATTGGGGAAAAACCAAAAAAAAACCCTTAGTACTATTTCCATCCTATGCACAACATTTAACATACCCCTTTTTAAACCCCCTTAATTTGACTCACTCAACCAAAAAAACCACAAAACCCTTTTTTTTGTTTAAAACAATTTTATATTTGTACCTTTTCAAACCCTTTTTGACATAACCACTTTTTTAAAAACTTTTATGGCACAAACAATTTATGACAATTTGCCCTTGTCTTACACCCTATTTTAACACACCCATTAATTGTTCCAAATCAATTTTAAAATTTTAAACCCATTTTAAAATCCCATAAAAAAAGAAAACAATTTTATTATCAACCCCCTTTTTGCCCCAACCCACTTTTAAAAAGTTAATAAACAAACATTTCCCCAATTACTCACCCCTCTTTAAAACCCACCCCTTGAGGCTCAAAATTTTTGAATCACACCAGTATCTGATCCTTCCCCCCATTTTTGACATGAAAACCCCCAAACCCCTTTTTGATACCCACACCAAAAGGAAAAATCTTTTAAAAAAAACACAAAACCCCTTTTTTAAGCAAAACCACATAATTTTTTATTCCAATTTGGAAATCATTCATCATAACTAAGTGTATCTTTGTCATAAAACTTCCCGGTAACACACCCCTTTTGTAATAAAAAATTTTGCCCAACAATTTAAAAAATCACTCCCCTGTTTTGATCAATCAATTTCACAACCCCAAAAATTATGAAAAACCAAACCATTAGGGCAACAAAACCCCTTTTTAAAACCCCCCCGTTCTGATATCACCCCCTTATTGACAATCACCCCCAAAAAAAAAAAAAAAAAAAAAAAAAAAAAAAAAAAAAAAAAAAAAAAAAAAAAAAAAAAAAAAAAAAAAAAAAAAAAAAAAAAAAAAAAAAAAAAAAAAAAAAAAAAAATGTGTCATCACAAACCATTCTATTGATATCTCTGGACAACTGTATATATGCATCACACCCAGTTTATGTATGAGAACATTTTGCACTATACATAACGTCACATCCACTCTTTATGATTTCACACCAAATTTTAGTCATCACATTACATCCACTGAATTCATGATATCACCCCCACTATATATGACATCACACACAAGACAACACGATGTTATATCTGCCAATTCACCCACTATATCTGACACTGCTTCCATTGTATCTGGTCATCAAACCCAGTGTATCATTTACACCACATCCACTCTCTGATCACATCACACACACTATATGTATGACATCATATTCGTAGCATGAAATGGGATGAACTCTATGCACAACCCCTATATTATGAATCACACCTATATTTTTTGACACCTATCCCTATAAGAATAACAACTGTTTCATGACAACACAACGGGTATTCCCTGACTCACATCCCTTAAAATTTTACATACACCCACTGTTATCATGTCGTCACACCCCCTGTACGATACATCACAACATGTATGGAAGCAAAACACTTGGTACGTATACAACCCCAAACCCAATTTTACAAGAAAACCATTCCAAAATTTTTGACATCAACTCATATTGATGAACCCCCACAGCATTCAGACATCAGATTCCCATATATGACATAATCCCCGTTTTAAAGGATCTCAACCCACACCCAGATACCACCCCTCTATGTTGTCACAACCCATTTTATCTACTTTAAACAAAAAAAAAGGGAAGTTACATCCAGCCACTTAAAGTTGCTATTGCACGAAAAAAACATCACTCCACTCTTTATACGTCACCCCACTTTTTTAGACCTCAGTCCCCTGAACGTTCATCACACTCACCTTCGAGGGACACGGAAATATAAATTTTGATATCACATCCGTTTTAGGTTTTACATATATCACTATATTTTTCCATGATACACCTATGTTGACCTCACAAACCTCTGTGATGATGACACCACACTAGGAAATTTTGACATCATTTGCCTACACAAACTCACATATACCTATTACAGCAAATCACATATTTTTGACATCACATCCCCATCAGGCATGACATCAAAACCCACTGATCTTGTCTGACAATGTCTTCACTGATACAAACCCCTTTTGTATGACATCAAACCCCAATATGGGGGCATCCTTTTTATATTATAACTCACATCCCCACCTTTGGGCTTCGACTATTACTTATGACATCACAAAACCCCTATATATGAAACACATCAGATAGATGGCAAATATACACCAAAAATGTACATCACAACCACTAAACTTTTCATCACAAAAGAGAATTAAAACGTCAACCCACCCGTTGTATTACATCCGTCCCAATAATGGCGATTGGGACTATACACAAACCCCTCCATCCCACTTTTTGCATTAAAAACCCCCTTTTTAGGGATCACGTGACGGGATTCAGCCATCACATCCACTCTATTCATGAAATCCAGCATGATATGACATCCATACCTATACTTGTGACACACAGCCTGTATCTTAACAACACACCTACTGGTTTTTTGAAAAACAACTCATGTAAATTTTCCATTTCATATGGTTATAATGAAAACAACCCCTGTATCGACACACAGTCGAAACTTGTAAATCACCCCCAATTGTTGACGGTATGAAACACTATTATGTTGAAAACACCAAAAACATTAGACAAATAGGCCTGTATAGCTTCATCACTCTTGATGACTCATAACGTTTTTTTTAAGCCCTGGGAAACACTATGTTTATGACATCTATCCACTTAAGATCTCACCCCCCCTGTGTGAGACAAAAAAAAGTTCTGATCTGACTTGAAAACCCATTCTCCTTACCACCGCACCCATTATAGTCACACACCCACCTGTGGAAGCCCTCACCCAAAATAAAGACCCCCAGGGGCATAATTCCATGCATTTACATGACATATATCCCCACTTTATGACAACAATCCTTTGATGTATATTTACATGCGTCTCCCCCATGACTCACACGCACTAATTACTGTTTCTTTGTTGTGACGCACATTTACTATATTTGACTTTCAAATGACTTTTCGATGACATCACACACACTTCGTTTATGACAATCATTTATACGGGATCAACACAGTGTTAGACAAACAGCCGTTTTGTCTTCACCCACTATGCTGATATCCACCCCTGTATCTGTCCAACCCTCAATTTATCAATTTCATCAAACCAGTGTGGTAAGACATCATCTCCAATAAATATGAAATCATATGTGATACATATGACATCACATCTCTCGTTATGACATAAAACACCACTTTATGACATCACGTCCACTCTATAGGACACACTTCACATATATCAGACCCTCACGTGCACTCTTTATTGTGTCATCCACACAGAAACCCAATCAATGGTATCTCATCATATATGTATAATATCACACCCAGGATACATGTGACCCTCGTATCCACTGTATTTGTTGACATGATAACCCACTATGTACTTTGGACATCACCACACTCGGTGGTTGATGACACAACAATCGCGCATATGTATGAACAACATTTGCACTAATAGATGACATCACATAAGCTCTATCAACAACAAACCACATATTTTATGATCTCAACAACCAACTACAGGCATGACATCATACTACTTCACTCAATCAGACATCGCCCCGAGTGTATCTTTGGACATCACAAACTCACCGCTGATAACACATCACACTTTTGTATGATATCTCACACTCAACTAAATGTTTGACATTGTATGGAATTGGTAATAACATAATCACATTCACTGCTATTGTTCATTCATACTGTACTTATGACAGCACAACCTGTGTGTATGAAACCACATCCAGTATGCAGGGCAACTATATGCACTATACATGTGACATCTCAGCCAGTATTTCTGAGTCCACCCACACCCAATGTACCTGGGACAATGTCACCCTCAATCTTTGCATGACTTCACACTTGGCATATGTATATAGCATCCATAGCACTATAGAAGAAAACACATCCTCACATTATTGACATCAAAACCACCAATATTTAAGACATCACACACAGTATATTTGACATCATATCCACGGTATCTGTGTCACCACATCCACTCTATAGTTGCTATCATACCAATCATCATGTATTTATGAGATCTCATCGACTATGTATGATGACATCATTCGATTGTATAAAACATCATATTCACTCTATTTGTAGCATCGCAGAAACTGTAATCTGTGTCTCACACACACTCTTTCCATCATATCACAACCTTGGTATGTATGACATCACACCAACTATATTTTAACAATCATATACACTATATAAGTCATCACATCCACAATTTTATGAGATCACACCACATTACTTTTGACAGCAAATGCACTTTACTCATGATATCACTTCCACTATCTGACATTTGCATCCACTGTATCTGTGTCATCACAACCATTCTATTGATGATCTCTGACAACTGTATATATGACATCACACCCAGTTTATATGAGACAACTTATGCACGTTATACATAACATCACATCCACTCTTTATGATTTCACACCATTGTAGTTTCATCACATTACATCCACTGAATTCATGATATCACCCACAATATATATGTACATCACACACAAGACAACACGATGTTATATCTGCCAATTCACCACTATATCTGACACTGCTTTCCATTGTATCTGGGTCATCAAACCCAGTGTATCATTTACACCACATCCACTCTCTGGATCACATCACACACACTATATGTATGACATCATATTCAGTATGCATGAAATGGCATGAAACTCTATGACATCAGACCCCTATATGTATGACATCACATCCAGTATATTTATGACATCATATCCAATATATATGATATCACAAACACACTGCTTTCATCACAACACAACGGCTATTCCTGACATCACATCCACTATATTTGACATGACACCCACTGTATCAGCAGTGTCGTCAACACCCGCTGTATCGATGACATCACAACATGTATGGAAGTCATAACAAAACTTTGGGGGCATACGTTATGAACACCAACACATTCTACAAGAAATCACATTCACAATTTATGACATCAATGCTCAGTATTGATGACATCACCACCACTGCATTCATGACATCAGATCTCCTATATATGACATTACATCCACAGTGAATGGCATCTCAAACCCTACACCTATGATATCACACCCACTCTATGTGTGTCATCACACCCAATGTATCTACTTTATCAAAACCATGGTAAGTATGACATCACAGCCACTATATGTGTGACATCATTGCACTGCATAGACATCACATCCACTCTTTATGACGTCACACCACTTTATTTATGACCTCACGTCCACTGTATACGTGTCATCACACTCACACTATCAATGGTATCACGGACAATATATATATGATATCACATCCGGGTATACATGTGTGACATCATATCCACTATATTTATTCCATGATACACACTATGTATGACCTCACAAACCTCTGTGTTGATGGACACCACACTAGGCATATTGTGACATCATTTGCACTACACAAGACGTCACATATACTCTATTACAGCAAATCACCAGTATTTTTGACATCACATCCACATTCAGGCATGAACATCACACCCACTGTATCTTTGTCATGACAATAGTTCTTCACTGATATCACACCCACTTTTGTATGACATCAAACCAACAATATGCGTGACATCCTATGCACTATTTATTAACATCACATCCACACCTTGTCTTCAGACTACTGTACTTATGACATCACAACTCTATATATGAAACTACATTCAGTATAGATGGCAACATATACACAACATGTGACATCACAACCACTAATCTGTGTCATCACAACGACTGTATTGAAAACGTCACAGAACACTCGTTGTATTACATCACAGTCGCCATATATATGGCGACTTGCACTATACACAACATCACATCCTCACTTTTATGACATTAAAACCACCGGTTTTATGGCATCACTCCGTGACGGTATTCATGCCATCACTTCCACTCCTTATCATGAAATCACACGCACAGTATATGACATCACATACACTATACTTGTGACATCACAGCACTGTATCTATAACAACACACCTACTGTGTTTTATGAAATCATACTCAGGTGTATATGCCATTTCATATGGTGTATAAATGGCAACACAACCACTGTATCCGACATCACAGCTACTGTATCTGTGTAATCACCCCACAACTTGAATTGACAGGTATGAAACACTATGTATGTATGAAAATCACACAAACAGCATGTAGGACACAATAGGCACTGTATATGACACTACATGCTCTCTTGATGACATCATAACGTTTTTTTATAAGCCATGGCTAGCACTATGTTTATGACATCATATCCACTATATATGATCTCACTCCCACACTGTGTTAGATGACAAAACAAGTTTCTGTATCTGACTTGAAACCCATTCTCTCTACCACCGCAACACCAACTCTATATTTCATCACACGTCACTCTGTGGAAGCCATCACACCAACTTATATAAGACCTCACAGGTGGCATATGTATGCTCCATCCTATGCACTATAACATGACAGCTATATCCACACTTTATGACAACAATCCTTAGTATGGTATGACATCACATGCAGTCTCCTCATGACATCACACGCACTACATATGACATGTTGTCTTCTGTGTGTGACAGCACATTCACTATATGTGTGACTTCTCACAATGACTGTTTCGATGACATCACACACACTTCGTTTATGACATATCTACTTTATATGGCATCAAACACAGTGTTATGACAATACAGCCGTTGTGTGCTTCACAGCCACTATGTCCTGATATCACACCCACTGTATCTGTGCCGTCACACTCAATGTATCAATTTCATCAAACCCAGTGTGTGTATACATCATCTCCACTAAATATATGAAATCTTACATGTTACATTATATCATCACATCCACTCTTTATGACATCACACCACTTTTTAACATCACGTCGACTCTATATGACATCACTTGCACTATATCTGACCTCACGTCCACTGTATCTGTGTCATCACACCCACCCAATTGATGGTATCTCACCCAATATTTGTATGATATCACATCCAGTTCAAAATACATGTGATCTCCTATCCACTGTATTTTGTGACATGATACCCACTATGTATGACATCACAACCCTCGGTGTTGATGACACCACACTCAGAAATGATATGACATCTTTTGCACTATAGATGACATCACATCCGCTCTATCACAGCAAAAACCACATATTTTATATTGTCACATCCACTACCAGGCATGACATCATACTCACTCTATCAACACATCGCACCGAGTGTATCTTTGTCATCACAAACTCTCCGCTGATATCACATCCACTTTTGTATGACATCTCACCCACTACATGTGTGACATCATATGCACTGTAATAAAATCACATCCACATGCTTTTGTCATCATACTACTGTACTTATGACAGCACAACCTCTATTTATGAAACCACATCCAGTATGCAGGGCAACATATACACTATACATGTGACATCACAGCCAGTAGTCTGAGTCATCACGCCCACTGTATTGACAATGTCACCCCCAATCTTTGCATGACTTCACACTTGGCATATGTATAGCATCTATTGCACTATAGAAGAAAACACATCCTCACTTTATGACATCAAACCACCCATATTTAAGACATCACACACAGTTATAATTGAAATCATATCCACGGCCATCTGTGTCACCACATCCACTCTATAGTTGCTATCATACCATCTCTATTTATGAGATCTCCATCGACTATGTATGATGACATCATTTCGATTTTATAAAACATCATATTCACTCTATTTGTAGCATCGCAGAAACTGTATCTGTGTCTCACACACACTCTTTCCATCATATCACAACCTTGGTATGTATGACATCACACCAACTATATGTTTACAATCATATACACTATATAAGTCATCACATCCACAATTTATGAGATCACAAGACCACATTACTTTTGACAGCAAATGCACTGGTACTCATGATTATCACTCCCACTATCTGACATTGCATCCACTGTATCTGTGTCATCACAACCATTCTATTGATGATCTCTGGACAACTGTATATATGACATCACACCCAGTTTATGTATGAACTTATGCACTATACATAACGTCACATCCACTCTTTATAATTTCACACCATTGTAGTCATCACATTACATCCACTGAATCATGATATCACCCACATATATATGACATCCACACAAGACAACACGATGTTATATCTGCCAATTCACCACTATATCTGACACTGCTTCCATTGTATCTGGGTCATCAAACCAGTGTATCATTTACACCACATCCACTCTCTGATCACATCACACACACTATATGTATGACATCATATTCAGTATGCATGAAATGGCATGAACTCTAGTGACATCAGACCCCTATCTGTATTGACATCACATCCAGTATATTTATGACACCATATCCAATATATATGATATCACACACACTGCTTTCATGACAACACAACGGCTATTCCTGACATCAATCCACTATATTTGACATCACACCCACTGTATCAGTCAGTGTCGTCACACCCGCTGTATCGATGACATCACAACATGTATGGAAGTCATAACACTTGGCATACGTATGACACCATACACATTCTACAAGAAATCACATTCACAATTTATGACATCAATGCTCAGTATTGATGACATCACCACCACTGCATTCATGACATCAGATCTCCTATATATGACATTACATCCACGGTGAATGGCATCTCAACCCTACACCTATGATATCACACCCACTCTATGTGTGTCATCACACCCAATGTATCTACTTTATCAAAACATGGTAAGTATGACATCACAGCCACTATATGTGTGACATCATATGCACTGCATAGGACATCACATCCACTCTTTATGACGTCACCCCACTTTATTTATGACCTCACGTCCACTGTATACGTGTGTCATCACACTCACACTATCGATGGTATCACGGGACAATATATATATGATATCACATCCAGTATACGTGTGACATCATATCCACTATATTTATTCCATTGATACACACTATGTATGACCTCACAAACCTCTGTGATGATGACACCACACTAGGCATATTGTGACATCATTGCACTACACAAGACGTCAACATATACTCTAGTACAGCAAAATCACAGTATTTTTGACATCACATCCACATTTCAGGCATGACATCACACCCACTGTATCTTTTTGTCATGACAATGTCTTCACTGATATCACACCCACTTTTGTATGACATCAAAACAAACAATATGCGTGACATCCTATGCACTATTTATAACATCACATCCACACACTTGATTCTTCAGACTACTGTACTTATGACATCACAACCTCTATATATGAAACTACATCCAGTATAGATGGCAACATATACATACACATGTGACATCACAACCACTAATCTGTGTCATCACAACGACTGTATTGAAAACGTCACACACACTCGTTGTATTACATCACAGTCGCCATATATATGGCGACTTGGCACTATACACAACATCACATCCTCACTTTATGACATTAAAACCACCGGTTTATGGCATCATGTGACGGTATTCATGCCATCACATCCACTCTATTCATGAAAATCACACGCATGTATATGACATCACATACACTATACTTGTGACATCACAGCCACTGTATCTATAACAACACACCTACTGTGTTTATGAAATCATACTCAGTGTATATGCCATTTCATATGGTGTATATAAATGGCAACACAACCACTGTATCCGACATCACAGCTACTGTATCTGTGTAATCACCCACACTTGATTGACGGTATGAAACACTATGTATGTATGAAATCAACACAAACAGCATGTAGGACACAATAGGCACTGTATATGACATTACATGCTCTCTTGATGACATCATAACGTTTTTTATAAGCCATGGCAAGCACTATGTTTATGACATCATATCCACTATATATGATCTCACCCACACTGTGTAGATGACAAAACAAGTTCTGTATCTGACTTGAAACCCATTCTCTCTACCACCGCACCCACTCTATATGTCATCACACCACTCTGTGGAAGCCATCACACACCAACTATATAAGACCTCACAGGTGGCATATGTATGCCATCCTATGCACTATACATGACATCATATCCACACTTTATGACAACAATCCTTAGTATGTATGACATCACCATGCAGTCTCCTCATGACATCACACGCACTACATATGACATGTTGTCTTCTGTGTGTGAAGCACATTCACTATATGTGTGACTTCTCACAATGACTGTTTCGATGACATCACACACACTTCGTTTATGACATATCTACTTTATATGGCATCAAACACAGTGTTTATGACAATACAGCCGTTGTGTGCTTCACAGCCACTATGTCTGATATCACACCACTGTATCTGTGCCATCACACTCAATGTATCAATTTCATCAAACCAGTGTGTGTATGACATCATCTCCACTAAATATATGAAATCTTACATGTTACATATATCATCACATCCACTCTTTATGACATCACACCACTTTTTAACATCACGTCGACTCTATATGACATCACTCCACTATATCTGACCTCACGTCCACTGTATCTGCGTCATCACACCCACCCAATTGATGGTATCTCACCCAAATATTTGTATGATATCACATCCAGTATACATGTGACCTCCTATCCACTGTATTTTTGACATGATACCCACTATGTATGACATCACAACCCTCGGTGTTGATGACACACACTCAGATATGTATGACATCTTTTGCACTATAGATGACATCACATCCGCTCTATCACAGCAAACCACATATTTTATATTGTCACATCCACTTCAGGCATGACATCATACTCACTCTATCAGACATCGCACCGAGTGTATCTTTGTCATCACAACTCTCCGCTGATATCACATCCACTTTTGTATGACATCTCACCCACTACATGTGTGACATCATATGCACTGTAATAAAATCACATCCACTGCTTTTGTCATCATACTACTGTACTTATGACAGCACAACCTCTATTTATGAAACCACATCCAGTATGCAGGGCAACATATACACTATACATGTGACATCACAGCCAGTAGTCTGAGTCATCACGCCCACTGTATTGACAATGTCACCCCCAATCTTTGCATGACTTCACACTTGGCATATGTATAGCATCTATTGCACATAGAAGAAAACACATCCTCACATTATGACATCAAAAAACCACCATATTTAAGACATCACACACAGTATTATTTGACATCATATCCACGGTATCTGTGTCACCACAATCCACTCTATAGTTGCTATCATACCATCTCTATTTATGAGATCTCATCGACTATGTATGATGACATCATATCGATTGTATAAAACATCATATTCACTCTATTTGTAGCATCGCAGAAACTGTATCTGTGTCTCACACACACTCTTTCCATCATATCACAACCTTGGTATGTATGACATCACACCAACTATATGTTTACAATCATATACACTATATAAGTCATCACATCCACATTTTATGAGATCACACCACATTACTTTTGACAGCAAATGCACTGTACTCATGATATCACTCCCACTATCTGACATTGCATCCACTGTATCTGTGTCATCACAACCATTCTATTGATGATCTCTGGACAACTGTATATATGACATCACACCCAGTTTATGTATGACAACTTATGCACTATACATAACGTCACATCATCTTTATGATTTCACACCATTGTAGTCATCACATTACATCCACTGAATTCATGATATCACCCACAACTATATATGACATCACACACAAGACAACACGATGTTATATCTGCCAATTCACCCACTATATCTGACACTGCTTCCATTGTATTGGGTCATCAAACCCAGTGTATCATTTACACCACATCCACTCTCTGGATCAGACATCACACACACTATATGTATGACATCATATTCAGTATGCATGAAATGGCATGAACTCTATGACATCAGACCCCTATATGTATGACATCACATCCAGTATATTTATGACACCATATCCAATATATATGATATCACACCACACTGCTTTCATGCACAACCAACGGCTATTCCTGACATCACATCCACATATATTTGACATCACACCCACTGTATCAGTCAGTGTCGTCACACCGCTGTATCGATGACATCACAACATGTATGGAAGTCATAACACTTGGCATACGTATGACACCATACACATTCTAAAAGAAATCACATTCACAATTTATGACATCAATGCTCAGTATTGATGACATCACCACCACTGCATTCATGACATCAGATCTCCTATATATGACATTACATCCACGGTGAATGGCATCTCAAACCTACACCTATGATATCACACCCACTCTATGTGTGTCATCACACCCAATTGTATCTACTTTATCAAAACCATGGTAAGTATGACATCACAGCCACTATATGTGTGACATCATATGCACTGCATAGGACATCACATCCACTCTTTATGACGTCACCCCACTTTATTTATGACCTCACGTCCACTGTATACGTGTCATCACACTCACACTATCGATGGTATCACGGACAATATATATATGATATCACATCCAGTATATACGTGTGACATCATATCCACTATATTTATTCCATGATACACACTATGTATGACCTCACAAACCTCTGTGATGATGGCACCACACTAGGCATATTGTGACATCATTTGCACTACACAAGACGTCACATATACTCTATTACAGCAAATCACAGTATTTTTGACATCACATCCACATCAGGCATGACATCACACCCACTGTATCTTTGTCATGACAATGTCTTCACTGATATCACACCCACTTTTGTATGACATCAAACCAACAAATATGCGTGACATCCTATGCACTATTTTTAACATCACATCCACACCTTGATTCTTCAGACTACTGTACTTATGACATCACAACCTCTATATATGAAACTACATCCAGTAGTAGATGCAACATATACACTACACATGTGACATCACAACCACTAATCTGTGTCATCACAACGACTGTATTGAAAACGTCACACCCACTCGTTTGTATTACATCACAGTCGCCATATATATGGCGACTTGGCACTATACACAACATCACATCCTCACTTTATGACATTAAAACCACGGTTTATGCATCACGTGACGGTATTCATGCCATCACATCCACTCTATTCATGAAATCACACGCACTGTATATGACATCACATACACTATACTTGTGACATCACAGCCACTGTATCTATAACAACACACCTACTGTGTTTTATGAAATCATACTCAGTGTATATGCCATTTCATATGGTGTATGAATGGCAACACAACCACTGTATCCGACATCACAGCTACTGTATCTGTGTAATCACCCCAACTTGATTGACGTATGAAACACTATGTATGTATGAAATCACACAAACAGCATGTAGGACACAATAGGCACTGTATATGACATTACATGCACTCTTGATGACATCATAACGTTTTTTATAAGCCATGGCAAGCACTATGTTTATGACATCATATCCACTATATATGATCTCACCCACACTGTGTAGATGACAAAACAAGTTCTGTATCTGACTTGAAACCCATTCTCTCTACCACCGCACCCACTCTATATGTCATCACACCCACTGAGGAAGCCTGTGGAAGCCATCACACCAACTATATAAGACCTCACAGGTGGCATATGTATGCCATCCTATGCACTATACATGACATCATATCCACTTTATGACAACAATCCTTAGTATGTATGACATCACATGCAGTCTCCTCATGACATCACATGACTTACATATGACATGTTGTCTTCTGTGTGTGACAGCACATTCACTATATGTGTGACTTCTCACAATGACTGTTTCGATGACATCACAACACTTCGTTTATGACATATCTACTTTTATACGCATCAAACACAGTGTTATGACAATACAGCCGTTGTGTGCTTCACAGCCACTATGTCTGATATCACACCCACTGTATCTGTGCCATCACACTCAATGTATCAATTTCATCAAACCCAGTGTGTGTATGACATCATCTCCACTAATATATGAAATCTTACATGTTACATATATCATCACATCCACTCTTTATGACATCACACCACTTTTTAACATCACGTCGACTCTATATGACATCACTCCACTATATCTGACCTCACGTCCACTGTATCTGTGTCATCACACCACCCACCCAATTGATGGTATCTCACCAATATTTGTATGATATCACATCCAGTATACATGTGACCTCCTATCCACTGTATTTTTGACATCATGATACCCACTATGTATGACATCACAACCCTCGGTGTTGATGACACCACACTCAGATATGTATGACATCTTTTGCACTATAGATGACATCACATCCGCTCTATCACAGCAAACCACATATTTTTATATTGTCACATCCACTTCAGGCATGACATCATACTCACTCTATCAGACATCGCACCGAGTGTATCTTTGTCATCACAAACTCTCCGCTGATATCACATCCACTTTTGTATGACATCTCACCCACTACATGTGTGACATCATATGCACTGTAATAAATCACATCCACTGCTTTTGTCATCATACTACTGTACTTATGACAGCACAACCTCTATTTATGAAACACATCCAGTATGCAGGGCAACATATACACTATACATGTGACATCACAGCCAGTAGTCTGAGTCATCACGCCCACTGTATTGACAATGTCACCCCCATCTTTGCATGACTTCACACTTGGCATATGTATAGCATCTATTGCACTATAGAAGAAAAACACATCCTCACATTATGACATCAAACCACCATATTTAAGACATCACACACAGTATATTTGACATCATATCCACGGTATCTGTGTCATCACATCCACTCTATAGTTGCTATCATACCATCTCTATTTATGAGATCTCATCGACTATGTATGATGACATCATTTCGATTGTATAAAACATCATATTCACTCTATTTGTAGCATCGCAGAAACTGTATCTGTGTCTCACACACACTCTTTCCATCATATCACAACCTTGGTATGTATGACATCACACCAACTATATGTTTACAATCATATACACTATATAAGTCATCACATCCACATTTTTATGAGATCACACCACATTACTTTTGACAGCAAATGCACTGTACTCATGATATCACTCCCACTATCTGACATTGCATCCACTGAATATCTGTGTCATCACAACCATTCTATTGATGATCTCTGGACAACTGTATATATGACATCACACCCAGTTTATGTATGACAACTTATGCACTATACATAACGTCACATCCACTCTTTATGATTTCACACCATTGTAGTCATCACATTACATCCACTGAATTCATGATATCACCCGCACTATATATGACATCACACACAAGACAACACGATGTTATATCTGCCAATTCACCCACTATATCTGACACTGCTTCCATTGTATCTGGGTCATCAAACCCAGTGTATCATTTACACCACATCCACTCTCTGGATCACACATCACACACACTATATGTATGACATCATATTCAGTATGCATGAAATGGCATGAACTCTATGACATCAGACCCCTATATGTATGACATCACATCCAGTATATTTATGACACCATATCCAATATATATGATATCACACACACTGCTTTCATGACAACACAACGGCTATTCCTGACATCACATCCACTATATTTGACATCACACCCACTGTATCAGTCAGTGTCGTCACACCCGCTGTATCGATGACATCACAACATGTATGGAAGTCATAACACTTGGCATACGTATGACACCATACACATTCTACAAGAAATCACATTCACAATTTATGACATCAATGCTCAGTATTGATGACATCACCACCACTGCATTCATGACATCAGATCTCCTATATATGACATTACATCCACGGTGAATGGCATCTCAAACCCTACACCTATGATATCACACCCACTCTATGTGTGTCATCACACCCAATGTATCTACTTTATCAAAACCATGGTAAGTATGACATCACAGCCACTATATGTGTGACATCATATGCACTGCATAGGACATCACATCCACTCTTTATGACGTCACACCCCACTTTATTTATGACCTCACGTCCACTGTATACGTGTCATCACACTCACACTATCGATGGTATCACGGACAATATATATATGATATCACATCCAGTATACGTGTGACATCATATCCACTATATTTATTCCATGATACACACTATGTATGACCTCACAAACCTCTGTGATGATGACACCACACTAGGCATATTGTGACATCATTTGCACTACACAAGACGTCACATATACTCTATTACAGCAAATCACAGTATTTTTGACATCACATCCACATCAGGCATGACATCACACCCACTGTATCTTTGTCATGACAATGTCTTCACTGATATCACACCCACTTTTGTATGACATCAAACCAACAATATGCGTGACATCCTATGCACTATTTATAACATCACATCCACACCTTGAGTCTTCAGACTACTGTACTTATGACATCACAACCTCTATATATGAAACTACATCCAGTATAGATGGCAACATATACACTACACATGTGACATCACAACCACTAATCTGTGTCATCACAACGACTGTATTGAAAACGTCACACCCACTCGTTGTATTACATCACAGTCGCCATATATATGGCGACTTGGCACTATACACAACATCACATCCTCACTTTATGACATTAAAACCACCGGTTTATGGCATCACGTGACGGTATTCATGCCATCACATCCACTCTATTCATGAAATCACACGCACTGTATATGACATCACATACACTATACTTGTGACATCACAGCCACTGTATCTATAACAACACACCTACTGTGTTTATGAAATCATACTCAGTGTATATGCCATTTCATATGGTGTATGAATGGCAACACAACCACTGTATCCGACATCACAGCTACTGTATCTGTGTAATCACCCCAACTTGATTGACGGTATGAAACACTATGTATGTATGAAATCACACAAACAGCATGTAGGACACAATAGGCACTGTATATGACATTACATGCACTCTTGATGACATCATAACGTTTTTTATAAGCCATGGCAAGCACTATGTTTATGACATCATATCCACTATATATGATCTCACCCACACTGTGTAGATGACAAAACATGTTCTGTATCTCACTTGAAACCCATTCTCTCTACCACCGCACCCACTCTATATGTCACCACACCCACTCTGTGGAAGCCATCACACCAACTATATAATAAGACCTCACAGGTGGCATATGTAGGCCATCCTATGCACTATACATGACATCATATCCACACTTTATGACAACAATCCTTAGTATGTATGACATCACATGCAGTCTCCTCATGACATCACATGCACTTCATATGACATGTTGTCTTCTGTGTGTGACAGCACATTCACTATATGTGTGACTTCTCACAATGACTGTTTCGATGACTTCACACACACTTCGTTTATGACATATCTACTTTATATGGCATCAAACACAGTGTTATGACAATACAGCCGTTGTGTGCTTCACAGCCACTATGTCTGATATCACACCCACTGTATCTGTGCCATCACACTCAATGTATCAATTTCATCAAACCCAGTGTGTGTATGACATCATCTCCACTAAATATATGAAATCTTACATGTTACATATATCATCACATCCCCTCTTTATGACATCACACCACTTTTTTTAACATCACGTCCACTCTATATGACATCACTCCACTATATCTGACCTCACGTCCACTGTATCTGTGTCATCACACCCACCCAATTGAGGGTATCTCACCCAATATTTGTATGATATCACATCCAGTATACATGTGACCTCCTATCCACTGTATTTTTGACATGATACCCACTATGTATGACATCACAACCCTCGGTGTTGATGACACCACACTCAGATATGTATGACATCTTTTGCACTATAGATGACATCACATCCGCTCTATCACAGCAAACCACATATTTTATATTCTCACATCCACTTCAGGCATGACATCATACTCACTCTATCAGACATCGCACCGAGTGTATCTTTGTCATCACAAACTCTCCGCTGATATCACATCCACTTTTGTGTGACATCTCACCCACTACATGTGTGATATCATATGCACTGTAATAAAATCACATCCACTGCTTTTGTCATCATACTACTGTACTTATGACAGCACAACCTCTATTTATGAAACCACATCCAGTATGCAGGGCAACATATACACTATACATGTGACATCACAGCCAGTAGTCTGAGTCATCACGCCCACTGTATTGACAATGTCACCCCCAATCTTTGCATGACTTCACACTTGGCATATGTATAGCATCTATTGCACTGTAGAAGAAAACACATCCTCACATTATGACATCAAACCACCATATTTAAGACATCACACACAGTATATTTAACATCATATCCACGGTATCTGTGTCATCACATCCACTCTATAGTTGCTATCATACCATCTCTATTTATGAGATCTCATCGACTATGTATGATGACATCATTTCGATTGTATAAAACATCATATTCACTCTATTTGTAGCATCGCAGAAACTGTATCTGTGTCTCACACACACTCTTTCCATCATATCACAACCTTGGTATGTATGACATCACACCAACTATATGTTTACAATCATATACACTATATAAGTCATCACATCCACATTTTATGAGATCACACCACATTACTTTTGACAGCAAATGCACTGTACTCATGATATCACTCCCACTATCTGACATTGCATCCACTGTATCTGTGTCATCACAACCATTCTATTGATGATCTCTGGACAACTGTATATATGACATCACACCCAGTTTATGTATGACAACTTATGCACTATACATAACGTCACATCCACTCTTTATGATTTCACACCATTGTAGTCATCACATTACATCCACTGAATTCATGATATCACCCGCACTATATATGACATCACACACAAGACAACACGATGTTATATCTGCCAATTCACCCACTATATCTGACACTGCTTCCATTGTATCTGGGTCATCAAACCCAGTGTATCATTTACACCACATCCACTCTCTGGATCACATCACACACACTATATGTATGACATCATATTCAGTATGCATGAAATGGCATGAACTCTATGACATCAGACCCCTATATGTATGACATCACATCCAGTATATTTATGACACCATATCCAATATATATGATATCACACACACTGCTTTCATGACAACACAACGGCTATTCCTGACATCACATCCACTATATTTGACATCACACCCACTGTATCAGTCAGTGTCGTCACACCCGCTGTATCGATGACATCACAACATGTATGGAAGTCATAACACTTGGCATACGTATGACACCATACACATTCTACAAGAAATCACATTCACAATTTATGACATCAATGCTCAGTATTGATGACATCACCACCACTGCATTCATGACATCAGATCTCCTATATATGACATTACATCCACGGTGAATGGCATCTCAAACCCTACACCTATGATATCACACCCACTCTATGTGTGTCATCACACCCAATGTATCTACTTTATCAAAACCATGGTAAGTATGACATCACAGCCACTATATGTGTGACATCATATGCACTGCATAGGACATCACATCCACTCTTTATGACGTCACCCCACTTTATTTATGACCTCACGTCCACTGTATACGTGTCATCACACTCACACTATCGATGGTATCACGGACAATATATATATGATATCACATCCAGTATACGTGTGACATCATATCCACTATATTTATTCCATGATACACACTATGTATGACCTCACAAACCTCTGTGATGATGACACCACACTAGGCATATTGTGACATCATTTGCACTACACAAGACGTCACATATACTCTATTACAGCAAATCACAGTATTTTTGACATCACATCCACATCAGGCATGACATCACACCCACTGTATCTTTGTCATGACAATGTCTTCACTGATATCACACCCACTTTTGTATGACATCAAACCAACCATATGCGTGACATCCTATGCACTATTTATAACATCACATCCACACCTTGAGTCTTCAGACTACTGTACTTATGACATCACAACCTCTATATATGAAACTACATCCAGTATAGATGGCAACATATACACTACACATGTGACATCACAACCACTAATCTGTGTCTTCACAACGACTGTATTGAAAACGTCACACCCACTCGTTGTATTACATCACAGTCGCCATATATATGGCGACTTGGCACTATACACAACATCACATCCTCACTTTATGACATTAAAACCACCGGTTTATGGCATCACGTGACGGTATTCATGCCATCACATCCACTCTATTCATGAAATCACACGCACTGTATATGACATCACATACACTATACTTGTGACATCACAGCCACTGTATCTATAACAACACACCTACTGTGTTTATGAAATCATACTCAGTGTATATGCCATTTCATATGGTGTATGAATGGCAACACAACCACTGTATCCGACATCACAGCTACTGTATCTGTGTAATCACCCCAACTTGATTGACGGTATGAAAACACTATGTATGTATGAAATCACACAAACAGCATGTAGGACACAATAGGCACTGTATATGACATTACATGCACTCTTGATGACATCATAACGTTTTTTATAAGCCATGGCAAGCACTATGTTTATGACATCATATCCACTATATATGATCTCACCCACACTGTGTAGATGACAAAACATGTTCTGTATCTCACTTGAAACCCATTCTCTCTACCACCGCACCCACTCTATATGTCACCACACCCACTCTGTGGAAGCCATCACACCAACTATATAAGACCTCACAGGTGGCATATGTAGGCCATCCTATGCACTATACATGACATCATATCCACAATTTATGACAACAATCCTTAGTATGTATGACATCACATGCAGTCTCCTCATGACATCACATGCACTTCATATGACATGTTGTCTTCTGTGTGTGACAGCACATTCACTATATGTGTGACTTCTCACAATGACTGTTTCGATGACTTCACACACACTTCGTTTATGACATATCTACTTTATATGGCATCAAACACAGTGTTATGACAATACAGCCGTTGTGTGCTTCACAGCCACTATGTCTGATATCACACCCACTGTATCTGTGCCATCACACTCAATGTATCAATTTCATCAAACCCAGTGTGTGTATGACATCATCTCCACTAAATATATGAAATCTTACATGTTACATATATCATCACATCCCTCTTTATGACATCACACCACTTTTTAACATCACGTCCACTCTATATGACATCACTCCACTATATCTGACCTCACGTCCACTGTATCTGTGTCATCACACCCACCCAATTGAGGGTATCTCACCCAATATTTGTATGATATCACATCCAGTATACATGTGACCTCCTATCCACTGTATTTTTGACATGATACCCACTATGTATGACATCACAACCCTCGGTGTTGATGACACCACACTCAGATATGTATGACATCTTTTGCACTATAGATGACATCACATCCGCTCTATCACAGCAAACCACATATTTTATATTCTCACATCCACTTCAGGCATGACATCATACTCACTCTATCAGACATCGCACCGAGTGTATCTTTGTCATCACAAACTCTCCGCTGATATCACATCCACTTTTGTGTGACATCTCACCCACTACATGTGTGACATCATATGCACTGTAATAAAATCACATCCACTGCTTTTGTCATCATACTACTGTACTTATGACAGCACAACCTCTATTTATGAAACCACATCCAGTATGCAGGGCAACATATACACTATACATGTGACATCACAGCCAGTAGTCTGAGTCATCACGCCCACTGTATTGACAATGTCACCCCCAATCTTTGCATGACTTCACACTTGGCATATGTATAGCATCTATTGCACTGTAGAAGAAAACACATCCTCACATTATGACATCAAACCACCATATTTAAGACATCACACACAGTATATTTAACATCATATCCACGGTATCTGTGTCATCACATCCACTCTATAGTTGCTATCATACCATCTCTATTTATGAGATCTCATCGACTAGGTATGATGACATCATTTCGATTGTATAAAACATCATATTCACTCTATTTGTAGCATCGCAGAAACTGTATCTGTGTCTCACACACACTCTTTCCATCATATCACAACCTTGGTATGTATGACATCACACCAACTATATGTTTACAATCATATACACTATATAAGTCATCACATCCACATTTTATGAGATCACACCACATTACTTTTGACAGCAAATGCACTGTACTCATGATATCACTCCCACTATCTGACATTGCATCCACTGTATCTGTGTCATCACAACCATTCTATTGATGATCTCTGGACAACTGTATATATGACATCACACCCAGTTTATGTATGACAACGTATGCACTATACGTAACGTCACATCCACTCTTTATGATTTCACACCATTGTAGTCATCACATTACATCCACTGAATTCATGATATCACCCGCACTATATATGACATCACACACAAGACAACACGATGTTATATCTGCCAATTCACCCACTATATCTGACACTGCTTCCATTGTATCTGGGTCATCAAACCCAGTGTATCATTTACACCACATCCACTCTCTGGATCACATCACACACACTATATGTATGACATCATATTCAGTATGCATGAAATGGCATGAACTCTATGACATCAGACCCCTATATGTATGACATCACATCCAGTATATTTATGACACCATATCCAATATATATGATATCACACACACTGCTTTCATGACAACACAACGGCTATTCCTGACATCACATCCACTATATTTGACATCACACCCACTGTATCAGTCAGTGTCGTCACACCCGCTGTATCGATGACATCACAACATGTATGGAAGTCATAACACTTGGCATACGTATGACACCATACACATTCTACAAGAAATCACATTCACAATTTATGACATCAATGCTCAGTATTGATGACATCACCACCACTGCATTCATGACATCAGATCTCCTATATATGACATTACATCCACGGTGAATGGCATCTCAAACCCTACACCTATGATATCACACCCACTCTATGTGTGTCATCACACCCAATGTATCTACTTTATCAAAACCATGGTAAGTATGACATCACAGCCACTATATGTGTGACATCATATGCACTGCATAGGACATCACATCCACTCTTTATGACGTCACCCCACTTTATTTATGACCTCACGTCCACTGTATACGTGTCATCACACTCACACTATCGATGGTATCACGGACAATATATATATGATATCACATCCAGTATACGTGTGACATCATATCCACTATATTTATTCCATGATACACACTATGTATGACCTCACAAACCTCTGTGATGATGACACCACACTAGGCATATTGTGACATCATTTGCACTACACAAGACGTCACATATACTCTATTACAGCAAATCACAGTATTTTTCACATCACATCCACATCAGGCATGACATCACACCCACTGTATCTTTGTCATGACAATGTCTTCACTGATATCACACCCACTTTTGTATGACATCAAACCAACCATATGCGTGACATCCTATGCACTATTTATAACATCACATCCACACCTTGAGTCTTCAGACTACTGTACTTATGACATCACAACCTCTATATATGAAACTACATCCAGTATAGATGGCAACATATACACTACACATGTGACATCACAACCACTAATCTGTGTCATCACAACGACTGTATTGAAAACGTCACACCCACTCGTTGTATTACATCACAGTCGCCATATATATGGCGACTTGGCACTATACACAACATCACATCCTCACTTTATGACATTAAAACCACCGGTTTATGGCATCACGTGACGGTATTCATGCCATCACATCCACTCTATTCATGAAATCACACGCACTGTATATGACATCACATACACTATACTTGTGACATCACAGCCACTGTATCTATAACAACACACCTACTGTGTTTATGAAATCATACTCAGTGTATATGCCATTTCATATGGTGTATGAATGGCAACACAACCACTGTATCCGACATCACAGCTACTGTATCTGTGTAATCACCCCAACTTGATTGACGGTATGAAACACTATGTATGTATGAAATCACACAAACAGCATGTAGGACACAATAGGCACTGTATATGACATTACATGCACTCTTGATGACATCATAACGTTTTTTATAAGCCATGGCAAGCACTATGTTTATGACATCATATCCACTATATATGATCTCACCCACACTGTGTAGATGACAAAACAGTTCTGTATCTGACTTGAAACCCATTCTCTCTACCACCGCACCCACTCTATATGTCATCACACCCACTCTGTGGAAGCCATCACACCAACTATATAAGACCTCACAGGTGGCATATGTATGCCATCCTATGCACTATACATGACATCATATCCACACTTTATGACAACAATCCTTAGTATGTATGACATCACATGCAGTCTCCTCATGACATCACACGCACTACATATGACATGTTGTCTTCTGTGTGTGACAGCACATTCACTATATGTGTGACTTCTCACAATGACTGTTTCGATGACATCACACACACTTCGTTTATGACATATCTACTTTATATGGCATCAAACACAGTGTTATGACAATACAGCCGTTGTGTGCTTCACAGCCACTATGTCTGATATCACACCCACTGTATCTGTGCCATCACACTCAATGTATCAATTTCATCAAACCCAGTGTGTGTATGACATCATCTCCACTAAATATATGAAATCTTACATGTTACATATATCATCACATCCCCTCTTTATGACATCACACCACTTTTTAACATCACGTCGACTCTATATGACATCACTCCACTATATCTGACCTCACGTCCACTGTATCTGTGTCATCACACCCACCCAATTGATGGTATCTCACCCAATATTTGTATGATATCACATCCAGTATACATGTGACCTCCTATCCACTGTATTTTTGACATGATACCCACTATGTATGACATCACAACCCTCGGTGTTGATGACACCACACTCAGATATGTATGACATCTTTTGCACTATAGATGACATCACATCCGCTCTATCACAGCAAACCACATATTTTATATTGTCACATCCACTTCAGGCATGACATCATACTCACTCTATCAGACATCGCACCGAGTGTATCTTTGTCATCACAAACTCTCCGCTGATATCACATCCACTTTTGTATGACATCTCACCCACTACATGTGTGACATCATATGCACTGTAATAAAATCACATCCACTGCTGCTTTTGTCATCATACTACTGTACTTATGACAGCACAACCTCTATTTATGAAACCACATCCAGTATGCAGGGCAACATATACACTATACATGTGACATCACAGCCAGTAGTCTGAGTCATCACGCCCACTGTATTGACAATGTCACCCCCAATCTTTGCATGACTTCACACTTGGCATATGTATAGCATCTATTGCACTGTAGAAGAAAACACATCCTCACATTATGACATCAAACCACCATATTTAAGACATCACACACAGTATATTTGACATCATATCCACGGTATCTGTGTCATCACATCCACTCTATAGTTGCTATCATACCATCTCTATTTATGAGATCTCATCGACTATGTATGATGACATCATTTCGATTGTATAAAACATCATATTCACTCTATTTGTAGCATCGCAGAAACTGTATCTGTGTCTCACACACACTCTTTCCATCATATCACAACCTTGGTATGTATGACATCACACCAACTATATGTTTACAATCATCATATACACTATATAAGTCATCACATCCACATTTTATGAGATCACACCACATTACTTTTGACAGCAAATGCACTGTACTCATGATATCACTCCCACTATCTGACATTGCATCCACTGTATCTGTGTCATCACAACCATTCTATTGATGATCTCTGGACAACTGTATATATGACATCACACCCAGTTTATGTATGACAACTTATGCACTATACATAACGTCACATCCACTCTTTATGATTTCACACCATTGTAGTCATCACATTACATCCACTGAATTCATGATATCACCCGCACTATATATGACATCACACACAAGACAACACGATGTTATATCTGCCAATTCACCCACTATATCTGACACTGCTTCCATTGTATCTGGGTCATCAAACCCAGTGTATCATTTACACCACATCCACTCTCTGGATCACATCACACACACTATATGTATGACATCATATTCAGTATGCATGAAATGGCATGAACTCTATGACATCAACCCCTATATGTATGACATCACATCCAGTATATTTATGACACCATATCCAATATATATGATATCACACACACTGCTTTCATGACAACACAACGGCTATTCCTGACATCACATCCACTATATTTGACATCACACCCACTGTATCAGTCAGTGTCGTCACACCCGCTGTATCGATGACATCACAACATGTATGGAAGTCATAACACTTGGCATACGTATGACACCATACACATTCTACAAGAAATCACATTCACAATTTATGACATCAATGCTCAGTATTGATGACATCACCACCACTGCATTCATGACATCAGATCTCCTATATATGACATTACATCCACGGTGAATGGCATCTCAAACCCTACACCTATGATATCACACCCACTCTATGTGTGTCATCACACCCAATGTATCTACTTTATCAAAACCATGGTAAGTATGACATCACAGCCACTATATGTGTGACATCATATGCACTGCATAGGACATCACATCCATCCACTCTTTATGACGTCACCCCACTTTATTTATGACCTCACGTCCACTGTATACGTGTCATCACACTCACACTATCGATGGTATCACGGACAATATATATATATGATATCACATCCAGTATACGTGTGACATCATATCCACTATATTTATTCCATGATACACACTATGTATGACCTCACAAACCTCTGTGATGATGACACCACACTAGGCATATTGTGACATCATTTGCACTACACAAGACGTCACATATACTCTATTACAGCAAATCACAGTATTTTTGACATCACATCCACATCAGGCATGACATCACACCCACTGTATCTTTGTCATGACAATGTCTTCACTGATATCACACCCACTTTTGTATGACATCAAACCAACAATATGCGTGACATCCTATGCACTATTTATAACATCACATCCACACCTTGAGTCTTCAGACTACTGTACTTATGACATCACAACCTCTATATATGAAACTACATCCAGTATAGATGGCAACATATACACTACACATGTGACATCACAACCACTAATCTGTGTCATCACAACGACTGTATTGAAAACGTCACACCCACTCGTTGTATTACATCACAGTCGCCATATATATGGCGACTTGGCACTATACACAACATCACATCCTCACTTTATGACATTAAAACCACCGGTTTATGGCATCACGTGACGGTATTCATGCCATCACATCCACTCTATTCATGAAATCACACGCACTGTATATGACATCACATACACTATACTTGTGACATCACAGCCACTGTATCTATAACAACACACCTACTGTGTTTATGAAATCATACTCAGTGTATATGCCATTTCATATGGTGTATGAATGGCAACACAACCACTGTATCCGACATCACAGCTACTGTATCTGTGTAATCACCCCAACTTGATTGACGGTATGAAACACTATGTATGTATGAAATCACACAAACAGCATGTAGGACACAATAGGCACTGTATATGACATTACATGCACTCTTGATGACATCATCATAACGTTTTTTATAAGCCATGGCAAGCACTATGTTTATGACATCATATCCACTATATATGATCTCACCCACACTGTGTAGATGACAAAACAAGTTCTGTATCTGACTTGAAACCCATTCTCTCTACCACCGCACCCACTCTATATGTCATCACACCCACTCTGTGGAAGCCATCACACCAACTATATAAGACCTCACAGGTGGCATATGTATGCCATCCTATGCACTATACATGACATCATATCCACACTTTATGACAACAATCCTTAGTATGTATGACATCACATGCAGTCTCCTCATGACATCACATGCACTCATATGACATGTTGTCTTCTGTGTGTGACAGCACATTCACTATATGTGTGACTTCTCACAATGACTGTTTCGATGACATCACACACACTTCGTTTATGACATATCTACTTTATATGGCATCAAACACAGTGTTATGACAATACAGCCGTTGTGTGCTTCACAGCCACTATGTCTGATATCACACCCACCCACTGTATCTGTGCCATCACACTCAATGTATCAATTTCATCAAACCCAGTGTGTGTATGACATCATCTCCACTAAATATATGAAATCTTACATGTTACATATATCATCACATCCACTCTTTATGACATCACACCACTTTTTAACATCACGTCGACTCTATATGACATCACTCCACTATATCTGACCTCACGTCCACTGTATCTGTGTCATCACACCCACCCAATTGATGGTATCTCACCCAATATTTGTATGATATCACATCCAGTATACATGTGACCTCCTATCCACTGTATTTTTGACATGATACCCACTATGTATGACATCACAACCCTCGGTGTTGATGACACCACACTCAGATATGTATGACATCTTTTGCACTATAGATGACATCACATCCGCTCTATCACAGCAAACCACATATTTTATATTGTCACATCCACTTCAGGCATGACATCATACTCACTCTATCAGACATCGCACCGAGTGTATCTTTGTCATCACAAACTCTCCGCTGATATCACATCCACTTTTGTGTGACATCTCACCCACTACATGTGTGACATCATATGCACTGTAATAAAATCACATCCACTGCTTTTGTCATCATACTACTGTACTTATGACAGCACAACCTCTATTTATGAAACCACATCCAGTATGCAGGGCAACATATACACTATACATGTGACATCACAGCCAGTAGTCTGAGTCATCACGCCCACTGTATTGACAATGTCACCCCCAATCTTTGCATGACTTCACACTTGGCATATGTATAGCATCTATTGCACTGTAGAAGAAAACACATCCTCACATTATGACATCAAACCACCATATTTAAGACATCACACACAGTATATTTGACATCATATCCACGGTATCTGTGTCATCACATCCACTCTATAGTTGCTATCATACCATCTCTATTTATGAGATCTCATCGACTATGTATGATGACATCATTTCGATTGTATAAAACATCATATTCACTCTATTTGTAGCATCGCAGAAACTGTATCTGTGTCTCACACACACTCTTTCCATCATATCACAACCTTGGTATGTATGACATCACACCAACTATATGTTTACAATCATATACACTATATAAGTCATCACATCCACATTTTATGAGATCACACCACATTACTTTTGACAGCAAATGCACTGTACTCATGATATCACTCCCACTATCTGACATTGCATCCACTGTATCTGTGTCATCACAACCATTCTATTGATGATCTCTGGACAACTGTATATATGACATCACACCCAGTTTATGTATGACAACTTATGCACTATACATAACGTCACATCCACTCTTTATGATTTCACACCATTGTAGTCATCACATTACATCCACTGAATTCATGATATCACCCGCACTATATATGACATCACACACAAGACAACACGATGTTATATCTGCCAATTCACCCACTATATCTGACACTGCTTCCATTGTATCTGGGTCATCAAACCCAGTGTATCATTTTACACCACATCCACTCTCTGGATCACATCACACACACTATATGTATGACATCATATTCAGTATGCATGAAATGGCATGAACTCTATGACATCAGACCCCTATATGTATGACATCACATCCAGTATATTTATGACACCATATCCAATATATATGATATCACACACACTGCTTTCATGACAACACAACGGCTATTCCTGACATCACATCCACTATATTTGACATCACACCCACTGTATCAGTCAGTGTCGTCACACCCGCTGTATCGATGACATCACAACATGTATGGAAGTCATAACACTTGGCATACGTATGACACCATACACATTCTACAAGAAATCACATTCACAATTTATGACATCAATGCTCAGTATTGATGACATCACCACCACTGCATTCATGACATCAGATCTCCTATATATGACATTACATCCACGGTGAATGGCATCTCAAACCCTACACCTATGATATCACACCCACTCTATGTGTGTCATCACACCCAATGTATCTACTTTATCAAAACCATGGTAAGTATGACATCACAGCCACTATATGTGTGACATCATATGCACTGCATAGGACATCACATCCACTCTTTATGACGTCACCCCACTTTATTTATGACCTCACGTCCACTGTATACGTGTCGTGTCATCACACTCACACTATCGATGGTATCACGGACAATATATATATGATATCACATCCAGTATACGTGTGACATCATATCCACTATATTTATTCCATGATACACACTATGTATGACCTCACAAACCTCTGTGATGATGACACCACACTAGGCATATTGTGACATCATTTGCACTACACAAGACGTCACATATACTCTATTACAGCAAATCACAGTATTTTTGACATCACATCACATCCACATCAGGCATGACATCACACCCACTGTATCTTTGTCATGACAATGTCTTCACTGATATCACACCCACTTTTGTATGACATCAAACCAACAATATGCGTGACATCCTATGCACTATTTATAACATCACATCCACACCTTGAGTCTTCAGACTACTGTACTTATGACATCACAACCTCTATATATGAAACTACATCCAGTATAGATGGCAACATATACACTACACATGTGACATCACAACCACTAATCTGTGTCATCACAACGACTGTATTGAAAACGTCACACCCACTCGTTGTATTACATCACAGTCGCCATATATATGGCGACTTGGCACTATACACAACATCACATCCTCACTTTATGACATTAAAACCACCGGTTTATGGCATCACGTGACGGTATTCATGCCATCACATCCACTCTATTCATGAAATCACACGCACTGTATATGACATCACATACACTATACTTGTGACATCACAGCCACTGTATCTATAACAACACACCTACTGTGTTTATGAAATCATACTCAGTGTATATGCCATTTCATATGGTGTATGAATGGCAACACAACCACTGTATCCGACATCACAGCTACTGTATCTGTGTAATCACCCCAACTTGATTGACGGTATGAAACACTATGTATGTATGAAATCACACAAACAGCATGTAGGACACAATAGGCACTGTATATGACATTACATGCACTCTTGATGACATCATAACGTTTTTTATAAGCCATGGCAAGCACTATGTTTATGACATCATATCCACTATATATGATCTCACCCACACTGTGTAGATGACAAAACAAGTTCTGTATCTGACTTGAAACCCATTCTCTCTACCACCGCACCCACTCTATATGTCATCACACCCACTCTGTGGAAGCCATCACACCAACTATATAAGACCTCACAGGTGGCATATGTATGCCATCCTATGCACTATACATGACATCATATCCACACTTTATGACAACAATCCTTAGTATGTATGACATCACATGCAGTCTCCTCATGACATCACATGCACTACATATGACATGTTGTCTTCTGTGTGTGACAGCACATTCACTATATGTGTGACTTCTCACAATGACTGTTTCGATGACATCACACACACTTCGTTTATGACATATCTACTTTATATGGCATCAAACACAGTGTTATGACAATACAGCCGTTGTGTGCTTCACAGCCACTATGTCTGATATCACACCCACTGTATCTGTGCCATCACACTCAATGTATCAATTTCATCAAACCCAGTGTGTGTGTATGACATCATCTCCACTAAATATATGAAAAATCTTACATGTTACATATATCATCACATCCACTCTTTATGACATCACACCACTTTTTAACATCACGTCCACTCTATATGACATCACTCCACTATATCTGACCTCACGTCCACTGTATCTGTGTCATCACACCCACCCAATTGATGGTATCTCACCCAATATTTGTATGATATCACATCCAGTATACATGTGACCTCCTATCCACTGTATTTTTGACATGATACCCACTATGTATGACATCACAACCCTCGGTGTTGATGACACCACACTCAGATATGTATGACATCTTTTGCACTATAGATGACATCACATCCGCTCTATCACAGCAAACCACATATTTTATATTGTCACATCCACTTCAGGCATGACATCATACTCACTCTATCAGACATCGCACCGAGTGTATCTTTGTCATCACAAACTCTCCGCTGATATCACATCCACTTTTGTGTGACATCTCACCCACTACATGTGTGACATCATATGCACTGTAATAAAATCACATCCACTGCTTTTGTCATCATACTACTGTACTTATGACAGCACAACCTCTATTTATGAAACCACATCCAGTATGCAGGGCAACATATACACTATACATGTGACATCACAGCCAGTAGTCTGAGTCATCACGCCCACTGTATTGACAATGTCACCCCCAATCTTTGCATGACTTCACACTTGGCATATGTATAGCATCTATTGCACTGTAGAAGAAAACACATCCTCACATTATGACATCAAACCACCATATTTAAGACATCACACACAGTATATTTAACATCATATCCACGGTATCTGTGTCATCACATCCACTCTATAGTTGCTATCATACCATCTCTATTTATGAGATCTCATCGACTATGTATGATGACATCATTTCGATTGTATAAAACATCATATTCACTCTATTTGTAGCATCGCAGAAACTGTATCTGTGTCTCACACACACTCTTTCCATCATATCACAACCTTGGTATGTATGACATCACACCAACTATATGTTTACAATCATATACACTATATAAGTCATCACGTCCACATTTTATGAGATCACACCACATTACTTTTGACAGCAAATGCACTGTACTCATGATATCACTCCCACTATCTGACATTGCATCCACTGTATCTGTGTCATCACAACCATTCTATTGATGATCTCTGGACAACTGTATATATGACATCACACCCAGTTTATGTATGACAACTTATGCACTATACATAACGTCACATCCACTCTTTATGATTTCACACCATTGTAGTCATCACATTACATCCACTGAATTCATGATATCACCCGCACTATATATGACATCACACACAAGACAACACGATGTTATATCTGCCAATTCACCCACTATATCTGACACTGCTTCCATTGTATCTGGGTCATCAAACCCAGTGTATCATTTACACCACATCCACTCTCTGGATCACATCACACACACTATATGTATGACATCATATTCAGTATGCATGAAATGGCATGAACTCTATGACATCAGACCCCTATATGTATGACATCACATCCAGTATATTTATGACACCATATCCAATATATATGATATCACACACACTGCTTTCATGACAACACAACGGCTATTCCTGACATCACATCCACTATATTTGACATCACACCCACTGTATCAGTCAGTGTCGTCACACCCGCTGTATCGATGACATCACAACATGTATGGAAGTCATAACACTTGGCATACGTATGACACCATACACATTCTACAAGAAATCACATTCACAATTTATGACATCAATGCTCAGTATTGATGACATCACCACCACTGCATTCATGACATCAGATCTCCTATATATGACATTACATCCACGGTGAATGGCATCTCAAACCCTACACCTATGATATCACACCCACTCTATGTGTGTCATCACACCCAATGTATCTACTTTATCAAAACCATGGTAAGTATGACATCACAGCCACTATATGTGTGACATCATATGCACTGCATAGGACATCACATCCACTCTTTATGACGTCACCCCACTTTATTTATGACCTCACGTCCACTGTATACGTGTCATCACACTCACACTATCGATGGTATCACGGACAATATATATATGATATCACATCCAGTATACGTGTGACATCATATCCACTATATTTATTCCATGATACACACTATGTATGACCTCACAAACCTCTGTGATGATGACACCACACTAGGCATATTGTGACATCATTTGCACTACACAAGACGTCACATATACTCTATTACAGCAAATCACAGTATTTTTCACATCACATCCACATCAGGCATGACATCACACCCACTGTATCTTTGTCATGACAATGTCTTCACTGATATCACACCCACTTTTGTATGACATCAAACCAACCATATGCGTGACATCCTATGCACTATTTATAACATCACATCCACACCTTGAGTCTTCAGACTACTGTACTTATGACATCACAACCTCTATATATGAAACTACATCCAGTATAGATGGCAACATATACACTACACATGTGACATCACAACCACTAATCTGTGTCTTCACAACGACTGTATTGAAAACGTCACACCCACTCGTTGTATTACATCACAGTCGCCATATATATGGCGACTTGGCACTATACACAACATCACATCCTCACTTTATGACATTAAAACCACCGGTTTATGGCATCACGTGACGGTATTCATGCCATCACATCCACTCTATTCATGAAATCACACGCACTGTATATGACATCACATACACTATACTTGTGACATCACAGCCACTGTATCTATAACAACACACCTACTGTGTTTATGAAATCATACTCAGTGTATATGCCATTTCATATGGTGTATGAATGGCAACACAACCACTGTATCCGACATCACAGCTACTGTATCTGTGTAATCACCCCAACTTGATTGACGGTATGAAACACTATGTATGTATGAAATCACACAAACAGCATGTAGGACACAATAGGCACTGTATATGACATTACATGCACTCTTGATGACATCATAACGTTTTTTATAAGCCATGGCAAGCACTATGTTTATGACATCATATCCACTATATATGATCTCACCCACACTGTGTAGATGACAAAACAAGTTCTGTATCTCTCACTTGAAACCCATTCTCTCTACCACCGCACCCACTCTATATGTCACCACACCCACTCTGTGGAAGCCATCACACCAACTATATAAGACCTCACAGGTGGCATATGTAGGCCATCCTATGCACTATACATGACATCATATCCACATTTATGACAACAATCCTTAGTATGTATGACATCACATGCAGTCTCCTCATGACATCACATGCACTTCATATGACATGTTGTCTTCTGTGTGTGACAGCACATTCACTATATGTGTGACTTCTCACAATGACTGTTTCGATGACTTCACACACACTTCGTTTATGACATATCTACTTTATATGGCATCAAACACAGTGTTATGACAATACAGCCGTTGTGTGCTTCACAGCCACTATGTCTGATATCACACCCACTGTATCTGTGCCATCACACTCAATGTATCAATTTCATCAAACCCAGTGTGTGTATGACATCATCATCTCCACTAAATATATGAAATCTTACATGTTACATATATCATCACATCCACTCTTTATGACATCACACCACTTTTTAACATCACGTCACTCTATATGACATCACTCCACTATATCTGACCTCACGTCCACTGTATCTGTGTCATCACACCCACCCAATTGAGGGTATCTCACCCAATATTTGTATGATATCACATCCAGTATACATGTGACCTCCTATCCACTGTATTTTTGACATGATACCCACTATGTATGACATCACAACCCTCGGTGTTGATGACACCACACTCAGATATGTATGACATCTTTTGCACTATAGATGACATCACATCCGCTCTATCACAGCAAACCACATATTTTATATTCTCACATCCACTTCAGGCATGACATCATACTCACTCTATCAGACATCGCACCGAGTGTATCTTTTTGTCATCACAAACTCTCCGCTGATATCACATCCACTTTTGTGTGACATCTCACCCACTACATGTGTGACATCATATGCACTGTAATAAAATCACATCCACTGCTTTTGTCATCATACTACTGTACTTATGACAGCACAACCTCTATTTATGAAACCACATCCAGTATGCAGGGCAACATATACACTATACATGTGACATCACAGCCAGTAGTCTGAGTCATCACGCCCACTGTATTGACAATGTCACCCCCAATCTTTGCATGACTTCACACTTGGCATATGTATAGCATCTATTGCACTGTAGAAGAAAACACATCCTCACATTATGACATCAAACCACCATATTTAAGACATCACACACAGTATATTTAACATCATATCCACGGTATCTGTGTCATCACATCCACTCTATAGTTGCTATCATACCATCTCTATTTATGAGATCTCATCGACTAGGTATGATGACATCATTTCGATTGTATAAAACATCATATTCACTCTATTTGTAGCATCGCAGAAACTGTATCTGTGTCTCACACACACTCTTTCCATCATATCACAACCTTGGTATGTATGACATCACACCAACTATATGTTTACAATCATATACACTATATAAGTCATCACGTCCACATTTTATGAGATCACACCACATTACTTTTGACAGCAAATGCACTGTACTCATGATATCACTCCCACTATCTGACATTGCATCCACTGTATCTGTGTCATCACAACCATTCTATTGATGATCTCTGGACAACTGTATATATGACATCACACCCAGTTTATGTATGACAACGTATGCACTATACGTAACGTCACATCCACTCTTTATGATTTCACACCATTGTAGTCATCACATTACATCCACTGAATTCATGATATCACCCGCACTATATATGACATCACACACAAGACAACACGATGTTATATCTGCCAATTCACCCACTATATCTGACACTGCTTCCATTGTATCTGGGTCATCAAACCCAGTGTATCATTTACACCACATCCACTCTCTGGATCACATCACACACACTATATGTATGACATCATATTCAGTATGCATGAAATGGCATGAACTCTATGACATCAGACCCCTATATGTATGACATCACATCCAGTATATTTATGACACCATATCCAATATATATGATATCACACACACTGCTTTCATGACAACACAACGGCTATTCCTGACATCACATCCACTATATTTGACATCACACCCACTGTATCAGTCAGTGTCGTCACACCCGCTGTATCGATGACATCACAACATGTATGGAAGTCATAACACTTGGCATACGTATGACACCATACACATTCTACAAGAAATCACATTCACAATTTATGACATCAATGCTCAGTATTGATGACATCACCACCACTGCATTCATGACATCAGATCTCCTATATATGACATTACATCCACGGTGAATGGCATCTCAAACCCTACACCTATGATATCACACCCACTCTATGTGTGTCATCACACACCCAATGTATCTACTTTATCAAAACCATGGTAAGTATGACATCACAGCCACTATATGTGTGACATCATATGCACTGCATAGGACATCACATCCACTCTTTATGACGTCACCCCACTTTATTTATGACCTCACGTCCACTGTATACGTGTCATCACACTCACACTATCGATGGTATCACGGACAATATATATATGATATCACATCCAGTATACGTGTGACATCATATCCACTATATTTATTCCATGATACACACTATGTATGACCTCACAAACCTCTGTGATGATGACACCACACTAGGCATATTGTGACATCATTTGCACTACACAAGACGTCACATATACTCTATTACAGCAAATCACAGTATTTTTCACATCACATCCACATCAGGCATGACATCACACCCACTGTATCTTTGTCATGACAATGTCTTCACTGATATCACACCCACTTTTGTATGACATCAAACCAACCATATGCGTGACATCCTATGCACTATTTATAACATCACATCCACACCTTGAGTCTTCAGACTACTGTACTTATGACATCACAACCTCTATATATGAAACTACATCCAGTATAGATGGCAACATATACACTACACATGTGACATCACAACCACTAATCTGTGTCTTCACAACGACTGTATTGAAAACGTCACACCCACCCACGTTGTATTACATCACAGTCGCCATATATATGGCGACTTGGCACTATACACAACATCACATCCTCACTTTATGACATTAAAACCACCGGTTTATGGCATCACGTGACGGTATTCATGCCATCACATCCACTCTATTCATGAAATCACACACGCACTGTATATGACATCACATACACTATACTTGTGACATCACAGCCACTGTATCTATAACAACACACCTACTGTGTTTATGAAATCATACTCAGTGTATATGCCATTTCATATGGTGTATGAATGGCAACACAACCACTGTATCCGACATCACAGCTACTGTATCTGTGTAATCACCCCAACTTGATTGACGGTATGAAACACTATGTATGTATGAAATCACACAAACAGCATGTAGGACACAATAGGCACTGTATATGACATTACATGCACTCTTGATGACATCATAACGTTTTTTTTTATAAGCCATGGCAAGCACTATGTTTATGACATCATATCCACTATATATGATCTCACCCACACTGTGTAGATGACAAAACATGTTCTGTATCTCACTTGAAACCCATTCTCTCTACCACCGCACCCACTCTATATGTCACCACACCCACTCTGTGGAAGCCATCACACCAACTATATAAGACCTCACAGGTGGCATATGTAGTGCACTATACATGACATCATATCCACAATTTATGACAACAATCCTTAGTATGTATGACATCACATGCAGTCTCCTCATGACATCACATGCACTTCATATGACATGTTGTCTTCTGTGTGTGACAGCACATTCACTATATGTGTGACTTCTCACAATGACTGTTTCGATGACTTCACACACACTTCGTTTATGACATATCTACTTTATATGGCATCAAACACAGTGTTATGACAATACAGCCGTTGTGTGCTTCACAGCCACTATGTCTGATATCACACCCACTGTATCTGTGCCATCACACTCAATGTATCAATTTCATCAAACCCAGTGTGTGTATGACATCATCTCCACTAAATATATGAAATCTTACATGTTACATATATCATCACATCCCCTCTTTATGACATCACACCACTTTTTAACATCACGTCCACTCTATATGACATCACTCCACTATATCTGACCTCACGTCCACTGTATCTGTGTCATCACACACCCACCCAATTGAGGGTATCTCACCCAATATTTGTATGATATCACATCCAGTATACATGTGACCTCCTATCCACTGTATTTTTGACATGATACCCACTATGTATGACATCAAACCTCGGTGTTGATGACACCACACTCAGATATGTATGACATCTTTTGCACTATAGATGACATCACATCCGCTCTATCACAGCAAACCACATATTTTATATTCTCACATCCACTTCAGGCATGACATCATACTCACTCTATCAGACATCGCACCGAGTGTATCTTTGTCATCACAAACTCTCCGCTGATATCACACATCCACTTTTGTGTGACATCTCACCCACTACATGTGTGACATCATATGCACTGTAATAAAATCACATCCACTGCTTTTGTCATCATACTACTGTACTTATGACAGCACAACCTCTATTTATGAAACCACATCCAGTATGCAGGGCAACATATACACTATACATGTGACATCACAGCCAGTAGTCTGAGTCATCACGCCCACTGTATTGACAATGTCACCCCCAATCTTTGCATGACTTCACACTTGGCATATGTATAGCATCTATTGCACTGTAGAAGAAAACACATCCTCACATTATGACATCAAACCACCATATTTAAGACATCACACACAGTATATTTTAACATCATATCCACGGTATCTGTGTCATCACATCCACTCTATAGTTGCTATCATACCATCTCTATTTATGAGATCTCATCGACTATGTATGATGACATCATTTCGATTGTATAAAAACATCATATTCACTCTATTTGTAGCATCGCAGAAACTGTATCTGTGTCTCACACACACTCTTTCCATCATATCACAACCTTGGTATGTATGACATCACACCAACTATATGTTTACAATCATATACACTATATAAGTCATCACGTCCACATTTTATGAGATCACACCACATTACTTTTGACAGCAAATGCACTGTACTCATGATATCACTCCCACTATCTGACATTGCATCCACTGTATCTGTGTCATCACAACCATTCTATTGATGATCTCTGGACAACTGTATATATGACATCACACCCAGTTTATGTATGACAACGTATGCACTATACATAACGTCACATCCACTCTTTATG
>JAJLRB010004943.1:0-31117 GCA_020976825.1 Odocoileus hemionus | reverse complement strand
CAAGGTGTGGATGTGATGTTATAAATAGTGCATAGGATGTCACGATAATTGTTGGTTTGATGTTCATATCAAAAAAGTGGGTGTGATAGGCAGTGAAGACATTGTCATGACAAAGATACAGTGGGTGTGAATGTCATGCCTGATGTGGATGTGATGTCAAAAATACTGTGATTTGCTGTAATAGAGTATATGTGACGTCTTGGTGTAGTGCAAATGATGTCACAATTTGCCTAGTGTGGTGTCATCATCACAGAGGTTTGTGAGGTCATACATGTGTGTATCATGGAATAAATATAGTGGATATGATGTCACACGTATACTGGATGTGATATCATATATATATTGTCGTGATACCATCGATAGTGTGAGTGTGATGACACGTATAACAGTGGACGTGAGGTCATAAATAAAGTGGGGTGACGTCATAAAGAGTGGATGTGATGTCCTATGCAGTGCATATGATGTCACACATATAGTGGCTGTGATGTCATACTTTACCATGGTTTTGATAAAGTAGATACATTGGGTTTTTTTTGTGCTTGACACACATAGAGTGGGTGTATATCATATGTGTAGGGTTTGAGATGCCATTCACCGTGGATGTAATGTCATATATAGGAGATCTGATGTCATGAATGCAGTGGTGGTGTTGTCTCAATACTGGAGCATTGATGTGCCATAAATTGTGAATGTGATTTCTGCTTGTAGAAATGTGTATGGTGTCATACGTATGCCAAGTGTTGATATGACTTCCATACATGTTGTGATGTCATCGATACAGCGGGTGGGATGTGACGACACTCGACTTGATACAGTGGGTGTGATGTCAAATATAGTGGATGTGATGTGTCAGGAATAGCCGTTGTGTTGTCATGAAAGCAGTGTGTGTGATATCATATATATTGGATATGGTGTCATAAATATACTGGATGTGATGTCATACATATAGGGGCTTTGATGTCATAGAGTTCATGCCATTGTCATGCATATGAATATGATGTCATTACATATAGTGTGTGTGATGTGATCCAGAGAGTGGATGTGGTGTAAATGATTACACTTGGGTTTGATGAGCCCTGATACAATGGAAGCAGTGTCAGATATAGTGTGGTGAATTGGGCAGATATAACATCGTGTTGTCTTGTGTGTGATGTCATATATAGTGCGGGTGATATCATGAATTCAGTGGATGTAATGTGATGACTACAATGGTGTGAAATCATAAAGAGTGGATGTGACGTTATGTATAGTGCATAAGTTGTCATTCATAAACTGCGGGGTGTGATGTCATATATACAGTTGTCCAGAGTCATCAAATAGAATGGTTGTGATGACACAGATACAGTGGATGCAATGTCAGATAGTGGGAGTGATATCATGAGTACAGTGCATTTGCTGTCAAAAAGTAATGTGGTGTGATCTCATAAAATGTGGATGTGATGACTTATATAGTGTTATATGATTGTAAACATATAGTTGGTGTGATGTCATACATTACCAAGGTTGTGATATGATGGAAAGTGTGTGTGTGAGACACAGATACAGTTTCTGCGATGCTACAAATAGAGTGAATATGATGTTTTATACAATCGAAATGATGTCATCATACCTAGTCGATGAGATCTCATAAATAGAGATGGTATGATAGCAACTATAGAGTGGATGTGATGACACAGATACCGTGGATATGATGTCAAATATACTGTGTGTGATGTCTTAAATATGGTGGTTTGATGTCATAATGTGAGGATGTGTTTTCTTCTATAGTGCAATAGATGCTATACATATGCCAAGTTTGAAGTCATGCAAAGATTGGGGGTGACATTGTCAATACAGTGGGCGTGATGACTCAGACTACTGGCTGTGATGTCACATGTATAGTGTATATGTTGCCCTGCATACTGGATGTGGTTTCATAAATAGAGGTTGTGCTGTCATAAGTACAGTAGTATGATGACAAAAGCAGTGGATGTGATTTTATTACAGTGCATATGATGTCACACATGTAGTGGGTGAGATGTTCATACAAAAGTGGATGTGATATCAGCGGAGAGTTTGTGATGACAAAGATACACTCGGTTGCGATGTCTGATAGAGTGAGTATGATGTCATCCTGAAGTGGATGTGACATATAAAATATGTGGTTTGCTGTGATAGAGCGGATGTGATGTCATCTATAGTGCAAAAGATGTCATACATATCTGAGTGTGGTGATCATCAACACCGAGGGTTGTGATGTCATACATAGTGGGTATCATGTCAAAAATACAGTGGATAGGAGGTCACATGTATACTGGATGTGATATCATACAAATATTGGGTGAGATACCATCAATTGGGTGGTTGTGTGATGACACAGATACAGTGGACGTGAGGTCAGATATAGTGGAGTGATGTCATATAGATAGAGTCGACGTGATGTTAAAAAGTGGTGTGATGTCATAAAAGAGTGGGATGTGATGATATATGTAACATGTAAGATTTCATATATTTAGTGGAGATGATGTCATACACACACTGGGTTTGATGAAATTGATACATTGAGTGTGATGGCACAGATACAGTGGGTGTGATATCAGACATAGTGGCTGTGAAGCACACAACGGCTGTATTGTCATAACACTGTGTTTGATGCCATATAAAGTAGATATGTCATAAACGAAGTGTGTGTGATGTCATCGAAACAGTCATTGTGAGAAGTCACACATATAGTGAATGTGCTGTCACACACAGAAGACAACATGTCATATGTAGTGCGTGTGATGTCATGAGAGACTGCATGTGATGTCATACATACTAAGGATTGTTGTCATAAAGTGTGGATATGATGTCATGTATAGTGCATAGGATGGCATACATATGCCACCTGTGAGGTCTTATATAGTTGGTGTGATGTCTTCCACAGAGTGGGTGTGATGACATATAGAGTGGGTGCGGTGTAGAGAGAATGGGTTTCAAGTCAGATACAGAACTTGTTTTGTCATCTACACAGTGTGGGTGAGATCATATATAGTGGATATGATGTCATAAACATAGTGTGCTTGCCATGGCTTATAAAAAACGTTATGATGTCATCAAGAGTGCATGTAATGTCATATACAGTGCCTATTGTGTCCTACATGCTGTTTTTGTGTGATTTCATACATACATAGTGTTTCATACCGTCAATCAAGTTGGGGTGATTACACAGATACAGTAGCTGTGATGTCGGATACAGTGTTGTGTTGCCATTCATACACCATATGAAATGGCATATACACTGAGTATGATTTCATAAACACAGTAGGTGTGTTGTTATAGATACAGTGGCTGTGATGTCACAAGTAATAGTGTATGTGATGTCATATACAGTGCGTGTGATTTCATGAATAGAGTGGATGTGATGGCATGAATACCGTCACGTGATGCCATAAACCGGTGGTTTTTTAATGTCATAAAGTGAGGATGTGATGTTGTGTATAGTGCCAAGTCGCCATATATATGGCGACTGTGATGTAATACAACGAGTGGGTGTGACGTTTTCAATACAGTCGTTGTGATGACACAGATTAGTGGTTGTGATGTCACATGTGTAGTGTATATGTTGCCATCTATACTGGATGTAGTTTCATATATAGAGGTTGTGATGTCATAAGTACAGTAGTCTGAAGACTCAAGGTGTGGATGTGATGTTATAAATAGTGCATAGGATGTCACGCATATTGTTGGTTTGATGTCATACAAAAGTGGGTGTGATATCAGTGAAGACATTGTCATGACAAAGATACAGTGGGTGTGATGTCATGCCTGATGTGGATGTGATGTCAAAATATACTGTGATTTGCTGTAATAGAGTATATGTGACGTCTTGTGTAGTGCAAATGATGTCACAATATGCCTAGTGTGGTGTCATCATCACAGAGGTTTGTGAGGTCATACATAGTGTGTATCATGGAATAAATATAGTGGATATGATGTCACACGTATACTGGATGTGATATCATATATATATTGTCCGTGATACCATCGATAGTGTGAGTGTGATGACACGTATACAGTGGACGTGAGGTCATAAATAAAAGGGGGTGACGTCATAAAGTGTGGATGTGATGTCCTATGCAGTGCATATGATGTCACACATATAGTGGCTGTGATGTCATACTTACCATGGTTTTGATAAAGTAGATACATTGGGTGTGATGACACACATAGAGTGGGTGTGATATCATAGGTGTAGGGTTTGAGATGCCATTCACCGTGGATGTAATGTCATATATGGGAGATCTGATGTCATGAATGCAGTGGTGGTGATGTCATCAATACTGAGCATTGATGTCATAAATTGTGAATGTGATTTTCTTGTAGAATGTGTATGGTGTCATACTATATGCCAAGTGTTATGACTTCCATACATGTTGTGATGTCATCGATACAGCGGGGTGTGACGACACTGACTGATACAGTGGGTGTGATGTCAAATATAGTGGATGTGATGTCAGGAATAGCCGTTGTGTTGTCATGAAAGCAGTGTGTGTGATATCATATATATTGGATATGGTGTCATAAATATACTGGATGTGATGTCATACATATAGGGGTCTGATGTCATAGAGTTCATGCCATTGTCATGCATACTGAATATGATGTCATACATATAGTGTGTGTGATGTGATCCAGAGAGTGGATGTGGTGTAAATGATACACTGGGTTTGATGACCCAGATAAAATGGAAGCAGTGTCAGATATAGTGGGTGAATTGGCAGATATAACATCGTGTTGTCTTGTGTGTGATGTCATATATAGTGCGGGTGATATCATGAATTCAGTGGATGTAATGTGATGACTACATGGGTGTGAAATCATAAAGAGTGGATGTGGGAAACGTTATGTATAGTGCATAAGTTGTCATACATAACTGGGTTGTGATGTCATATATACAGTTGTCCAGAGATCATCAATAGAATGGTTGTGATGACACAGATACAGTGGATGCAATGTCAGATAGTGGGAGTGATATCATGAGTACAGTGCATTTGCTGTCAAAAAGTAATGTGGTGTGATCTCATAAAATGTGGATGTGATGACTTATATAGTGTATATGATTGTAAACATATAGTTGGTGTGATGTCATACATACCAAGGTTGTGATATGATGGGAAAGAGTGTGTGTGAGACACAGATACAGTTTCTGCGATGCTACAAATAGAGTGAATATGATGTTTTATACACAATCGAAATGATGTCATCATACATAGTCGATGAGATCTCATAAATAGAGATGGTATGATAGCAAGCTATAGAGTGGATGTGATGACACAGATACGTGGATATGATGTCAAATATACTGTGTGTGATGTCTTAAATATGGTGGTTTGATGTCATAATGTGAGGATGTGTTTTCTTCTATAGTGCAATAGATGCTATACATATGCCAAGTGTGAAGTCATGCAAAGATTGGGGGTGACATTGTCAATACAGTGGGCGTGATGACTCAGACTACTGGCTGTGATGTCACATGTATAGTGTATATGTTGCCCTGCATACTGGATGTGGTTTCATAAATAGAGGTTGTGCTGTCATAAGTACAGTAGTATGATGACAAAAGCAGTGGATGTGATTTTATTACAGTGCATATGATGTCACACATGTAGTGGGTGAGATGTCATACAAAAGTGGATGTGATATCAGCGGAGAGTTTGTGATGACAAAGATACACTCGGTGCGATGTCTGATAGAGTGAGTATGATGTCATGCCTGAAGTGGATGTGACAATATAAAATATGTGGTTTGCTGTGATAGAGCGGATGTGATGTCATCTATAGTGCAAAAGATGTCATACATATCTGAGTGTGGTGTCATCAACACCGAGGGTTGTGATGTCATACATAGTGGGTATCATGTCAAAAATACAGTGGATAGGAGGTCACATGTATACTGGATGTGATATCATACAAATATTGGGTGAGATACCATCAATTGGGTGGGTGTGATGACACAGATACAGTGGACGTGAGGTCAGATATAGTAGTGGAGTGATGTCATATAGAGTGGACGTGATGTTAAAAAGTGGTGTGATGTCATAAAGAGTGGATGTGATGATATATGTAACATGTAAGATTTCATATATTTAGTGGAGATGATGTCATACACACACTGGGTTTGATGAAATTGATACATTGAGTGTGATGGCACAGATACAGTGGGTGTGATATCAGACATAGTGGCTGTGAAGCACACAACGGCTGTATTGTCATAACACTGTGTTTGATGCCGTATAAAGTAGATATGTCATATAAACGAAGTGTGTGTGTGATGTCATCGAAACAGTCATTGTGAGAAGTCACACATATAGTGAATGTGCTGTCACACACAGAAGACACATGTCATATGTAGTGCGTGTGATGTCATGAGAGAGACTGCATGTGATGTCATACATACTAAGGATTGTTGTCATAAAGTGTGGATATGATGTCATGTATAGTGCATAGGATGGCATACATATATGCCACCTGTGAGGTCTTATATAGTTGGTGTGATGTCTTCCACAGAGTGGGTGTGATGACATATAGAGTGGGTGTGTGGTGGTAGAGAGAATGGGTTTCAAGTCAGAGATACAGAACTTGTTTTTGTCATCTACACAGTGTGGGTGAGATCATATATAGTGGATAGTAATGATGTCATAAACATAGTGCTTGCCATGGCTTATAAAAAAACGTTATGATGTCATCAAGAGTGCATGTAATGTCATATACAGTGCCTATTGTGTCCTACATGCTGTTTTGTGTGATTTCATACATACATAGTGTTTCATACCGTCAATCAAGTTGGGGTGATTACACAGATACAGTAGCTGTGATGTCGGATACAGTGGTTGTGTTGCCATTCATACACCATATGAAATGGCATATACACTGAGTATGATTTCATAAACACAGTAGGTGTGTGTTGTTATAGATACAGTGGCTGTGATGTCACAAGTATAGTGTATGTGATGTCATATACAGTGCGTGTGATTTCATGAATAGAGTGGATGTGATGGCATGAATACCGTCACGTGATGCCATAAACCGGTGGTTTTAATGTCATAAAGTGAGGATGTGATGTTGTGTATAGTGCCAAGTCGCCATATATATGGCGACTGTGATGTAATACAACGAGTGGGTGTGACGTTTTCAATACAGTCGTTGTGATGACACAGATTAGTGGTTGTGATGTCACATGTGTAGTGTATATATGTTGCCATCTATACTGGATGTAGTTTCATATATAGAGAGTTGTGATGTCATAAGTACAGTAGTCTGAAGACTCAAGGTGTGGATGTGATGTTATAAATAGTGCATAGGATGATGTCACGCATATTGTTGGTTTGATGTCATACAAAAGTGGGTGTGATATCAGTGAAGACATTGTCATGACAAAGATACAGTGGGTGTGATGTCATGCCTGATGTGGATGTGATGTCAAAAATACTGTGATTTGCTGTAATAGAGTATATGTGACGTCTTGTGTAGTGCAAATGATGTCACAATATGCCTAGTGTGGTGTCATCATCACAGAGGTTTGTGAGGTCATACATAGTGTGTATCATGGAATAAATATAGTGGATATGATGTCACACGTATACTGGATGTGATATCATATATATATTGTCCGTGATACCATCGATAGTGTGAGTGTGATGACACGTATACAGTGGACGTGAGGTCATAAATAAAGTGGGGTGACGTCATAAAGAGTGGATGTGATGTCCTATGCAGTGCATATGATGTCACACATATAGTGGCTGTGATGTCATACTTACCATGGTTTTGATAAAGTAGATACATTGGGTGTGATGACACACATAGAGTGGGTGTGATATCATAGGTGTAGGGTTTGAGATGCCATTCACCGTGGATGTAATGTCATATATAGGAGATCTGATGTCATGAATGCAGTGGTGGTGATGTCATCAATACTGAGCATTGATGTCATAAATTGTGAATGTGATTTCTTGTAGAATGTGTATGGTGTCATACGTATGCCAAGTGTTATGACTTCCATACATGTTGTGATGTCATCGATACAGCGGGTGTGACGACACTGACTGATACAGTGGGTGTGATGTCAAATATAGTGGATGTGATGTCAGGAATAGCCGTTGTGTTGTCATGAAAGCAGTGTGTGTGATATCATATATATTGGATATGGTGTCATAAATATACTGGATGTGATGTCATACATATAGGGGTCTGATGTCATAGAGTTCATGCCATGTCATGCATACTGAATATGATGTCATACATATAGTGTGTGTGATGTGATCCAGAGAGTGGATGTGGTGTAAATGATACACTGGGTTTGATGACCCAGATACAATGGAAGCAGTGTCAGATATAGTGGGTGAATTGGCAGATATAACATCGTGTTGTCTTGTGTGTGATGTCATATATAGTGCGGGTGATATCATGAATTCAGTGGATGTAATGTGATGACTACAATGGTGTGAAATCATAAAGAGTGGATGTGACGTTATGTATAGTGCATAAGTTGTCATACATAAACTGGGTGTGATGTCATATATACAGTTGTCCAGAGATCATCAATAGAATGGTTGTGATGACACAGATACAGTGGATGCAATGTCAGATAGTGGGAGTGATATCATGAGTACAGTGCATTTGCTGTCAAAAGTAATGTGGTGTGATCTCATAAAATGTGGATGTGATGACTTATATAGTGTATATGATTGTAAACATATAGTTGGTGTGATGTCATACATACCAAGGTTGTGATATGATGGAAAAGAGTGTGTGTGAGACACAGATACAGTTTCTGCGATGCTACAAATAGAGTGAATATGATGTTTTATACAATCGAAATGATGTCATCATACATAGTCGATGAGATCTCATAAATAGAGATGGTATGATAGCAACTATAGAGTGGATGTGATGACACAGATACCGTGGATATGATGTCAAATATACTGTGTGTGATGTCTTAAATATGGTGGTTTGATGTCATAATGTGAGGATGTGTTTTCTTCTATAGTGCAATAGATGCTATACATATGCCAAGTGTGAAGTCATGCAAAGATTGGGGGTGACATTGTCAATACAGTGGGCGTGATGACTCAGACTACTGGCTGTGATGTCACATGTATAGTGTATATGTTGCCCTGCATACTGGATGTGGTTTCATAAATAGAGGTTGTGCTGTCATAAGTACAGTAGTATGATGACAAAAGCAGTGGATGTGATTTTATTACAGTGCATATGATGTCACACATGTAGTGGGTGAGATGTCATACAAAAGTGGATGTGATATCAGCGGAGAGTTTGTGATGACAAAGATACACTCGGTGCGATGTCTGATAGAGTGAGTATGATGTCATGCCTGAAGTGGATGTGACAATATAAAATATGTGGTTTGCTGTGATAGAGCGGATGTGATGTCATCTATAGTGCAAAAGATGTCATACATATCTGAGTGTGGTGTCATCAACACCGAGGGTTGTGATGTCATACATAGTGGGTATCATGTCAAAAATACAGTGGATAGGAGGTCACATGTATACTGGATGTGATATCATACAAATATTGGGTGAGATACCATCAATTGGGTGGGTGTGATGACACAGATACAGTGGACGTGAGGTCAGATATAGTGGAGTGATGTCATATAGAGTGGACGTGATGTTAAAAAGTGGTGTGATGTCATAAAGAGTGGATGTGATGATATATGTAACATGTAAGATTTCATATATTTAGTGGAGATGATGTCATACACACACTGGGTTTGATGAAATTGATACATTGAGTGTGATGGCACAGATACAGTGGGTGTGATATCAGACATAGTGGCTGTGAAGCACACAACGGCTGTATTGTCATAACACTGTGTTTGATGCCGTATAAAGTAGATATGTCATAAACGAAGTGTGTGTGATGTCATCGAAAGTGTCATTGTGAGAAGTCACACATATAGTGAATGTGCTGTCACACACACAGAAGACAACATGTCATATGTAGTGCGTGTGATGTCATGAGGAGACTGCATGTGATGTCATACATACTAAGGATTGTTGTCATAAAGTGTGGATATGATGTCATGTATAGTGCATAGGATGGCATACATATGCCACCTGTGAGGTCTTATATAGTTGGTGTGATGTCTTCCACAGAGTGGGTGTGATGACATATAGAGTGGGTGCGGTGGTAGAGAGAATGGGTTTCAAGTCAGATACAGAACTTGTTTTGTCATCTACACAGTGTGGGTGAGATCATATATAGTGGATATGATGTCATAAACATAGTGCTTGCCATGGCTTATAAAAAACGTTATGATGTCATCAAGAGTGCATGTAATGTCATATACAGTGCCTATTGTGTCCTACATGCTGTTTGTGTGATTTCATACATACATAGTGTTTCATACCGTCAATCAAGTTGGGGTGATTACACAGATACAGTAGCTGTGATGTCGGATACAGTGGTTGTGTTGCCATTCATACACCATATGAAATGGCATATACACTGAGTATGATTTCATAAACACAGTAGGTGTGTTGTTATAGATACAGTGGCTGTGATGTCACAAGTATAGTGTATGTGATGTCATATACAGTGCGTGTGATTTCATGAATAGAGTGGATGTGATGGCATGAATACCGTCACGTGATGCCATAAACCGGTGGTTTTAATGTCATAAAGTGAGGATGTGATGTTGTGTATAGTGCCAAGTCGCCATATATATGGCGACTGTGATGTAATACAACGAGTGGGTGTGACGTTTTCAATACAGTCGTTGTGATGACACAGATTAGTGGTTGTGATGTCACATGTGTAGTGTATATGTTGCCATCTATACTGGATGTAGTTTCATATATAGAGGTTGTGATGTCATAAGTACAGTAGTCTGAAGACTCAAGGTGTGGATGTGATGTTATAAATAGTGCATAGGATGTCACGCATATTGTTGGTTTGATGTCATACAAAAGTGGGTGTGATATCAGTGAAGACATTGTCATGACAAAGATACAGTGGGTGTGATGTCATGCCTGATGTGGATGTGATGTCAAAAATACTGTGATTTGCTGTAATAGAGTATATGTGACGTCTTGTGTAGTGCAAATGATGTCACAATATGCCTAGTGTGGTGTCATCATCACAGAGGTTTGTGAGGTCATACATAGTGTGTATCATGGAATAAATATAGTGGATATGATGTCACACGTATACTGGATGTGATATCATATATATATTGTCCGTGATACCATCGATAGTGTGAGTGTGATGACACGTATACAGTGGACGTGAGGTCATAAATAAAGTGGGGTGACGTCATAAAGAGTGGATGTGATGTCCTATGCAGTGCATATGATGTCACACATATAGTGGCTGTGATGTCATACTTACCATGGTTTTGATAAAGTAGATACATTGGGTGTGATGACACACATAGAGTGGGTGTGATATCATAGGTGTAGGGTTTGAGATGCCATTCACCGTGGATGTAATGTCATATATAGGAGATCTGATGTCATGAATGCAGTGGTGGTGATGTCATCAATACTGAGCATTGATGCCATAAATTGTGAATGTGATTTCTTGTAGAATGTGTATGGTGTCATACGTATGCCAAGTGTTATGACTTCCATACATGTTGTGATGTCATCGATACAGCGGGTGTGACGACACTGACTGATACAGTGGGTGTGATGTCAAATATAGTGGATGTGATGTCAGGAATAGCCGTTGTGTTGTCATGAAAGCAGTGTGTGTGATATCATATATATTGGATATGGTGTCATAAATATACTGGATGTGATGTCATACATATAGGGGTCTGATGTCATAGAGTTCATGCCATGTCATGCATACTGAATATGATGTCATACATATAGTGTGTGTGATGTGATCCAGAGAGTGGATGTGGTGTAAATGATACACTGGGTTTGATGACCCAGATACAATGGAAGCAGTGTCAGATATAGTGGGTGAATTGGCAGATATAACATCGTGTTGTCTTGTGTGTGATGTCATATATAGTGCGGGTGATATCATGAATTCAGTGGATGTAATGTGATGACTACAATGGTGTGAAATCATAAAGAGTGGATGTGACGTTATGTATAGTGCATAAGTTGTCATACATAAACTGGGTGTGATGTCATATATACAGTTGTCCAGAGATCATCAATAGAATGGTTGTGATGACACAGATACAGTGGATGCAATGTCAGATAGTGGGAGTGATATCATGAGTACAGTGCATTTGCTGTCAAAAGTAATGTGGTGTGATCTCATAAAATGTGGATGTGATGACTTATATAGTGTATATGACTGTAAACATATAGTTGGTGTGATGTCATACATACCAAGGTTGTGATATGATGGAAAGAGTGTGTGTGAGACACAGATACAGTTTCTGCGATGCTACAAATAGAGTGAATATGATGTTTTATACAATCGAAATGATGTCATCATACCTAGTCGATGAGATCTCATAAATAGAGATGGTATGATAGCAACTATAGAGTGGATGTGATGACACAGATACCGTGGATATGATGTCAAATATACTGTGTGTGATGTCTTAAATATGGTGGTTTGATGTCATAATGTGAGGATGTGTTTTCTTCTATAGTGCAATAGATGCTATACATATGCCAAGTGTGAAGTCATGCAAAGATTGGGGGTGACATTGTCAATACAGTGGGCGTGATGACTCAGACTACTGGCTGTGATGTCACATGTATAGTGTATATGTTGCCCTGCATACTGGATGTGGTTTCATAAATAGAGGTTGTGCTGTCATAAGTACAGTAGTATGATGACAAAAGCAGTGGATGTGATTTTATTACAGTGCATATGATGTCACACATGTAGTGGGTGAGATGTCATACAAAAGTGGATGTGATATCAGCGGAGAGTTTGTGATGACAAAGATACACTCGGTGCGATGTCTGATCGAGTGAGTATGATGTCATGCCTGAAGTGGATGTGACAATATAAAATATGTGGTTTGCTGTGATAGAGCGGATGTGATGTCATCTATAGTGCAAAAGATGTCATACATATCTGAGTGTGGTGTCATCAACACCGAGGGTTGTGATGTCATACATAGTGGGTATCATGTCAAAAATGCAGTGGATAGGAGGTCACATGTATACTGGATGTGATATCATACAAATATTGGGTGAGATACCATCAATTGGGTGGGTGTGATGACACAGATACAGTGGACGTGAGGTCAGATATAGTGGAGTGATGTCATATAGAGTGGACGTGATGTTAAAAAGTGGTGTGATGTCATAAAGAGTGGATGTGATGATATATGTAACATGTAAGATTTCATATATTTAGTGGAGATGATGTCATACACACACTGGGTTTGATGAAATTGATACATTGAGTGTGATGGCACAGATACAGTGGGTGTGATATCAGACATAGTGGCTGTGAAGCACACAACGGCTGTATTGTCATAACACTGTGTTTGATGCCGTATAAAGTAGATATGTCATAAACGAAGTGTGTGTGATGTCATCGAAAGTGTCGTTGTGAGAAGTCACACATATAGTGAATGTGCTGTCACACACAGAAGACAACATGTCATATGTAGTGCGTGTGATGTCATGAGGAGACTGCATGTGATGTCATACATACTAAGGATTGTTGTCATAAAGTGTGGATATGATGTCATGTATAGTGCATAGGATGGCATACATATGCCACCTGTGAGGTCTTATATAGTTGGTGTGATGTCTTCCACAGAGTGGGTGTGATGACATATAGAGTGGGTGCGGTGGTAGAGAGAATGGGTTTCAAGTCAGATACAGAACTTGTTTTTGTCATCTACACAGTGTGGGTGAGATCATATATAGTGGATATGATGTCATAAACATAGTGCTTGCGGATGTGATGTTGTGTATAGTGCCAAGTCGCCATATATATGGCGGACTCTGTGATGTTAAATACAACGAGTAGGATGTGACGTTTTGAAATGGCTAAAATGTGTAAATTTTTCAACTTTTTGGGGGAAAAAATTAATTTTTTGATAAAATGGTTAACAAAAGGGGTGGGTATAAAAAAAGGGGGGGAAAAAGGGGGGTATTTTAAATGGAGTTGGCCGGAGGTTGATGCACAAAAAATGGTGAAGCAATTTAAGGTTTTTGAAAAATAGCAAGGGGGTTACCTCCCCAATGGGTTATTGTGGGTTAGACCATTACCGTGGAGTAAATTAAAAAAGGAAATTTATCAGAATGCGTTGGGGTGTCATAAAACGTTGTCAAAATTGAATTTTTCTTTAAAAAAAAAAAAAGGGGTTTAACATGCCCGGTTTACCTCAAAGATTTGTTACAGGGGGGGAAGCAAAATGGGTTTTTTAAAATGGGTGAAAAAAACGGTGCAAAAAGTGGTGGATTCATATAAATTGGTTTGGGTTTATAAATATGGGATGTCAAATATGGGTTATGTAAAGATTTTAACTTTATCAAGAAAGATGTCTAATAAGGTGGTGTAAAAAAGGGGGAAATTGGGGAAAATAAAAGGGTTTGATGACCAGAAAAAAAGGAAGCATTTAAAGTTTGGGGGGAATTCAGAATTAAAACCCTGTTTTTGGGTTTTTTAAAAATTGGGGGAAAAAAAAGGGTTAATTATTTAAAAGGTGTAAAAAAAGTGGTGTGATTTAATCAATTTATAATAAAGGGGGGTGAGGAAAAACAGTTTATCTCAAAATGGTGTATACAAGAAAGTGGGTATTCAGGTTTGGGGTAAAAAAAAAAAATTTTTTGCAAAAGAATGTGGGGGATCCAAAAAGTGGGTGTGTATTTAAAAAATTTGATGTAAAAAATTGGTTGATGCATAATAAAGGTTGTTTTATAAAGGAAATTTTAACAAGAAATTTTCATGCAAAATGGAATTGATTTTTATACAATCGTGATGTCACATTATAAGTCCAAAAAATGGTTGTCAAAAAAGGGTTTTGGGGAAAGGTTTGAAAAAATATTTTATTTTTTAAATATGGGGGGCCCAAATTTGGGTGTTTTCTTCAAGTGATGTTATACAATTTTGGGGCAAAAATTGGGGGGGTTTTTTAAAGGGGGGTATGATCGCTATGGGTGAAAAAATATGGTTTTTTTAAAAATTGATGTTTTTCAAAATAATTGGGTTTCATAAACAGGTTTGGGAAAAAAATTGTTTTTTCAGTCAAAATGGGCACCAAAATTTTTAAAAAAAAATGGGGATACACAAGGGTTTTTGGATACAAAAAACAAAGGGGGTTTTTGATAATGAAGGGTTAAATAAGTGGAGTGAAAATAAAAATTGTGTTTTTTAAGAGGATGTTGGGTTTTAATGAAAAAATTAAAAATTGGGTTTTTTCCAAAAAAAATTTGTGATATAAAATTGGGGGTTATGAAAAAAACAGTGGGGGACAGTAAATGGATGTTTAACAACAATATTGGGGGGAAACCCTTTGGGGGGGGGAGAACAAACAGTGGGTGGGCAAAAAGTGGGTGATTTTAAAATCGATGGTTTTAAAAAGGGGATTCATAAAAAGGGGTGTGATTATTTGAAAAATTTTTGTGTAATAGTCATTAGGATGCTATACATATGCCACCTGTGGGTCTTATACTTTGGTGTGATGGCTTCCACAGAGTGGGTGTGATGACATATAGAGTGGCGTGCGGTCGGTAGAGAGAATGGTTTCAAGTCAGATACAGAAAATTTTTTGTCATCAAACAGTGTGGGTGAGATCCATATATAGTGGATATGTTGTAATAAACATAGAACTAGCCATGGCTTATAAAAAAACTTTTGATGTCTTTATGAGTAGCATGTAATGTCAATATTACAGTTGCCTATTGTGTCCCTACATGCTGTTGGTGTGATTTTCATACCTACATAGTGATTTCATACCGCTCAATCAAGTTGGGGTGATTACACAGAATTACCGATAAGCTGTGATGTCGGATACAGTGGTAGTGGTGCCATTTATACACCATGATGATAATGGCATTTTACACTTGAGTATGAATTTCATAAGTCAACAGTGAGGTGTTGTTGTTATTGATTACAGTGGCTGTGGTGTTCTACCAAGTATATTGTATGTTGATGTCATATACTGTGCGTGTGTGATTTCTTGAATAGAGTGGATGTGATGGCATGAATACGGTCACGTGATGTCATAAAATAACGGTTGGTTTTTAATGTCATTAACGTGATGGTTGTGATGGTTGTGTATAGTGCCACGTCGCCATATATATGGCGACTGTGAATGTAATACAACGATTGTGGGTGTGACGTTTTAATACAGTCGTTGTGATGACACAGATTATGTGGTTTGGATGTCACATGTGTAGTGTATATGTTGCCCTCTATTATACTGGATGGTAGTTTCATATATAGGGAGGTTGTGATGTCATAAGTACAGTAGAGTCTTGAAGATTCTCCAAGGTGTGGATGTGATGTTCTATTTTTAAATAGATGACATATGATTGTCAAGCATATTGTTGGTTTGATGTCATACAAGAAGTGGGTGTGATATCAGTGAAGACATTGTCATGACAAAGATACAGTGGGGTGTGTTGTCATGCCTGATGTGGATGTGATGTCAAAAATACTGTGATTTGCTGTAATAGAGTATATGTGACGTCTAGGCTGTGTAGTGCACATGATGTCACATTATGCCTAGTGTGGTGCCATCATCACACGAGGTTGGTGGGGTCTTACATAGTGTGTTATTATGGAATAAGTATAGTGGATTTGATGTCTCATGTATACTGGATAGGATGTGTTATCATGATATATATTGTCCCGTGATACCCATCGATAGTGTGAGGTGTGATGACACAGTTTACAGTGGAAGTGAATTGAGGTCATAAATAAAGTGGGGTGACGTCATAAACGTGTGGATGTGATGTCATATTGCAGTGCATATGATGTCACAGAACTTTTGTGGCTGTGTTCTAATACCCTTACCATGGTTTGGATTAAAGTTAGATACAATGGGTGTGATGACACCACATAGCGTGGGTGTGATATACATATGGTGTAGGGTTTGAGATTGCCATTCACCGTGGATGTAGTGTCATATATAGGAGATCTGATTGTCATGAATGCAGTGGTGGTGATGTCATCAAATACTGAGCATTGATGTCATAAATTGTGAATGTGATTTATTGTTGAATGTGTATGGTGTCATACGTATATGCCTAAGAGTTTTGTTACTGACTTCCATTACTTGATTGTGATGTCCATCGATATACAGCGGGTGTGAACTGTGATGACTTGTACTGATACAGTGGGTGTGTGATGTCAAATGATAAAGATGGATGTGAGTGTCAGGAATAGCCGTTGTGTTGTCATGAAGAAGCTGTGTGGTGTGATTGTATATATATTGGTTATGGTGTGTCATAAATATACTGGTATGTGATGTCATACAGATAGGGTTTGCTGATGTCATTGAGTCTCCATGACATTTCATGCATACTGAATATGATGTCATTAAATATAGTGTGTGTGATGTGATTGCCAGAGAGTGGATGTTGGTGTAAATGTTACCACTGGGTTTGCTGACCCAGATTACAATGGATAGCAGTGTCAGATACAGTGGGTGAATTGGCAGATATAACATTCGTGTTTTTGTTGTCATGTGTGTGATCGTCATATATAGTGTCTGGATGTGAAATCATGAATTCAGTTGGGATGTAATGTGATGACTACAATGGTGTGAAATCATAAGCGTGGATGTGACGTTCATATGTATAGTGCATAAGTTGTCATACATAAACTGGGTGTGATGTCCATATATACAGTTGTCAGAGATCATCCATAGACTCTGGCTTGTGATGACACAGATACAGTGGATGCAATGGTCAGATAGGGGAGTGATATCCATGAGTACAGTGCATTTGCTGTCATAAAGAAATGTGGCACTGTGGTCTCATAAATGTGGATGGGTGATGACTTATATAGTGTTTAAGATATATGAATTGTTAAAACATGTAGTTGGTGTGATGATGTCATACACATCCTCAAGGTTGTGATATGATGGAAAGAGTGTGTGTGAGACACAGATACAGCTGGCTTCTGCGATGTTACAAATAGAGTGAATATGATGTTTTATACAATACGATACTTGATGTCATCATACTATAGTCGATGAGATCTCATAAATAGAGATGGTATGATAGCAACTATAGAGTGGATGTGAGTTGATGATCACAGATACCGTGGATATGATGTCAAATATACTGTTGTGTGATGTCTTAAATATGGTGGTTTGATGTCATAATGTGAGGGATGTGTTTTCTTCTATAGTGCAATAGATGCTATACCCATATGCCAAGTGTGAAGTCATGCAAAGATTGGTGGTGACATTGTCAATGCCAGTGGGTGTGATGACTCAGACTACTGGCTGTGATGTCACATGTATAGTGTATATGTTGCCCTGCATACTGGATGTGGTTTCATAAATAGGGTTGTGCTGTCATAAGTACAGTAGTGTGATGACAAAAGCAGTGGATGTGATTTTATTACAGTGCATATGATGTCACACATGTAGTGGGTGAGATGTCATACAAAAGTGGATGTGATATCAGCGGAGAGTTTGTGATGACAAAGATACACTTGGTGCGATGTCTGATAGAGTGAGTATGATGTCATGCTGAAGTGGATGTGACAATCATAAAATATGTGGTTTGCTGTGATTTAGAGCGGATGTGATGTCATCTATAGTGCAAAAGATTGTCATAACATATCTGAGTGTCGGTGTCATCAACACCGAGGGTTGTGATGTCATACTATAGTGGGTATCTATGTCACAAATACAGTTGGATAGGAGGTCCACAATGTATATACTGGATGTGATATCATCACTTACATATATTTGGTGATTGAGATACTCATCAATTGTTTAGGTGGGTGTGTTGATGGACGCACAGATACAGTGGACGTGAGAGTCAGATATAGTGAGAGTGATGTCATATAGGAGTCGACGTGATGTTAAAAGGTGGGTGTGTTGTGATGTCATAAAGAGTGGATGTGCGAAGTCATATATATTAAAATGTAAGAATTTCATATATAGTAGGGAGATGATGTCATACACACACTGGGTTTGATGAAATTGATACATTGAGTGTGATGGCACAGATACAGTAGGGTGTGTGTGATATCAGACATAGTGGACTGTGAAGCACACAACGGCTGTATTGTCATAACACTGTGATTTGATGCCATAATAAAGTAGATATGTCATGAACAACGAAAGTGTGTGTGATGTCATTCCTCGAAACAGTTCATTGTGTGAGAAGTCACACATATAGTGAATGTGCTGTCACACACAGAAGACAACACATCATCATATGTAGTGCGTGTGATGTCATGAGGAGACTGCATGTGATGTCATAAATACTAAGGATTGTTGTCATAAAAGTGTGGATATGATGTACATGTAGTAGCTTTGCATAGGATGGCATACATATGCCACCTGTGTAAAGTCTGTTGGTTTATGATGGGGCTTATATAGTTGGTGTGATGTCTTCCACAGAGTGGTGTGTGATGACATTGTGTTAGTTGTCGTGATGTGGTGTGGTGGAGTGGGTGTGATGGTGTTGAAGATGAATGTGGGTTTTCAAGTCAGTATACAGACTGTCTGTAACTTGTGTATGTGTCATCTACACAGTGGGTGTGGTGAGATGTGGTTCATATATAGTGGATATGATGTCATTAAACATAGTGCTTCAGTGTGCCATGGCTTATAAAAACGTTATGAATGTCATCAAGAGTGCATGTAATGTCATATACAGTGCCTATTGTGTATTACATGCTGTGTTTGTGTGATTTCATACATACATAGGTGTTTCATACCGTCAATCAAGTTGGGGTGATTACACAGATAACAGTAGCTGTGATGTCGGATACAGTGGTTGTGTTGTCCATTCATACACCATATGAAATGGCATAATACACTGAGTATGATTTCATAAACACAGTAGGTGTGTTTTGTTATAGATACAGTGGCTGTGATGTCACAAGTATAGTTGTATGTGATGTCATATACAGTGCGTTGTGGTGATTTCATGAATAGAGAGTGGATGTGATGCATGAATACCGTCTCGTGATGCCCATAAACCGGTGGTTTTAATGTCATAAAGTGAGGATGTGATGTTGTTATAGTGCCAAGTTGGCCATATTATGGCGAGTGTGATGTTAATACAACGACGTGGTGTGATGTTGTCAATACAGTAGTTGTGATGACACAGATTAGTGGTTGTGATGTCACATGTGTAGTGTATATGTTGCCACTCTATTATACTGGATGTAGTTTCATATATAGAGGTTGTGATGTCATAAGTACAGTAGTCTGAAGAGACTCAAGGTGTGGATGTGATGTTATATATAGTGCATATGATGTCACGCATATTGTTGGATTTGATGTTCATACAAAAGTGGGTGTGATATCAGTGAAGACATTGTCATGACAAAGATACAGTGGGTGTGATGTCATGCATCTGATGTGGATGTGATGTCAAAAATACTGTGATTTGCTGTAATAGGTATATATGTGGACACTTCTTCTGTGTAGTGCAATGATGTCACAATATGCCTAGTGTGGTGTCATCAACACACAGTGTTGTGATGTCATACATAGTGAGTATCATGGCATAAATATAGTGGATAATGATGTCACACGTATACTGGATGTGATATCATACCATATATTGGCTGTGATATCATCGATAGTGTGAGTGTGATGACATGACACGGCGAGGTCAGAATTACTAGTGTAGTGATGCGATATATAGTGGACGTGATGTCATAAATAAAGTGGTTGGCCCCGGTGACGTCATAAAGAGTGGATGTGATGTCTTTATGCAGTGCATATGATAGTCACACATATAGTGGCTGTGATGTCATACGTACACATGGTTTTGATAAAGTAGATAAATTGGGTGTGATGGACACACATAGAGTGGGTGTGATTCATGAGGTGTAGGGGATGAGATTGTCATTCACAGTGGATGTAATGTCATATATAGGAGATCTGATGTCATGAATGCAGTGGTTGGTGATGTCATAAATACTGAGGCATTGATGTCATATATTTGTGAATGTGATTTTCTTGTAGAATGTGTATGATGTCATATACGTATGCCAAGTGTGATGACTTCCATACATGTTGTGATGTCATCGATAAGCGGGTCATTGTGACGACACTGATGATACAGTGGGTGTGTGATGTCAAATATAGTAGGGTGTGATGTCAGGAATAGCCGTTGTGTTGTCATGAAAGCAGTGTGTGTGATATCATATTTATGGAATATGGATGTCATAAATATACTGGATGTGATGTCATACATTATAGGGGTCTGATGTCATAGGAGTTATGCACATTTCATGCATGACTGAATATGATGTCATACATATAGTGTGTGTGATGTGATCCTAAGAGAGTGAGTGGAGGTTGGTGGTAAATGATACATGGGTTTTTGAGGACCCAGATACAATGGATCTGCAGTGTCATCAAGATATAGTGGGTGAATTGGCAGATATAACATCGTCGTTGTCTTGTGTGTGATGTCCAATTATAGTGTGGGTGTTATCCATAAATATCTGTGGATGTATAGTAGATGAATGTACTATAGGTGGTGTGGAATATTATAAAAGACGTGGCTGTGACGTTTATGTATAGTGCATAAGTTGTCTATACATAAATTGGGGGTGTGATGTCATATATACAGTTGTCCAGAGATCATCAATAGAATGGTTGTGATGGACCAGATACAGTGGATGCAATGTCAGATAGTGGGAGTGATATCATGAGTACAGTGCATTTGCTGATGTCAGAAGTAAATGTGGTTGTGAATCTCATTATAAATTTGTGGATGTTCGAGGACTTATGTTGTCGTATATGATTGTAAAACATTATAGTTGGTGTGATTGTCCATACTATACCACGGTTGTCGATCATGGATGGAAAGAGTGTGTGTGTGAGACACAGGATACTGTTTCTGCGATGCTACAAAATAGAGTGAATATGATGTTTTCTATACATCGATATGAATGTCATCATACATAAGTCGAATTAGATCTCAGTTAATTGAGCATGGTTATGATATGCGCAAGAATACTAGAGTCGAGTGGTGAAAACAGATGCCCGTGGAAATATGATTTCATAGATACTGGTGTGTGGATCTGTCTTAAATATGGTGGTTTGATGTCATAATGTGAGGATGTGTTTATCTTCTCTATAGTGCTATAAGTATGCAAAACTATACATATTGCCAAAGTGTGAAGTACATGCAAAGATTGGGGGGTGACATTGTCAATACAGTGGGGAGTGATGACTCAGACTACTGGACTTAAGTGAAGATGTTGAACTGAAGACTTAGATATAGTGTCTATGATTGCCCTGCATACTGGACTGTGTGGTTTCATAATTAGAGGTTGTGCTGTGTAGTAAGTACAGTAGTATGATGACCAATGAAGTGGATACGATTTTTATGTAACAGTGCATTAGTGATAAGTACAACTTATATAAATAGATTAAAAAGTGGGTGGAGTATGTTTGTACATTCAAAAGTGGATTGTGATATCAGCGGAGAAGAGTTTGTGATTGGACAAAGATACTCTTGGTGCGCAGGTTCTGATAGAGTGAGTATGATGGCATGCCTGAATGTGGATTTGTGACAATTATTAAATATGTGGTGTTGTGATGTTTTTGTGTTTTGCTGTGGGAAGAGCGGGATGTGTGATTGTCATCTTATATAGTTGAGGGGGCAAAGATGGTCATTACATATCTGATGTTGTCGGTTGTCATTCAATCACCCGAAGGTGTTTTTGTGATGTCATAACCATAGTGGGTCAATTCATGTCCAAAAAAAAAAATTACAGTGGATAGTGACTGGTGGGTCACATGTTATACTGGATTGTGATATATCATTAAAAAATATTGGGCGACGAGTGAGATACCATCAATTGGGTGGCTCCTTGTTGATATTTTGTATGACACAGAAGATTTACAGTGGACGTCCGAATGAGTCCAGATATAGTGGAGTGATGTCATATAGAGTGGACGTGATGTTAAAAAGTGGTGTGATGTCATAAAGAGTGGATGTGATGATATAGGTCTGGCATATATTAGTGGGATATGATGTCATAAACATAATGGGTTTGATGAAATTGATACATTGAGTGTGATGGCACAGATACAGTGGTGTGATATCAGACATAGTGGCTGTGAAGCACACAACGGCTGTAATTGTCATAACACTGTGTTTGATGCCATATAAAGTAGATATGTCATAAACGAAGTGTGTGTGATGTCCGAAAAGTCTTTTGAAAGTCACACATATAGTGAAAGGCTGTCACACACAGAAGCAACACAATGTAGTCTGTGAGTCAGAGGAACTGCATGGATTCATACATAATAAAGGTTGTTTTTAAAAAATGTGGAATGAGCAGTATAGGGCATAAGGGTACATAGCCACCTGGAGGCTTAATAGTTGGGGGTGATGCTTCCCAATGGTGGTTTACAAAAGATGGGTGCGTGGTAGAGAGAATGGTTTCAAGTCAGATACAGAACTTTTTTGTCACTAACATTGGGGGAATCAAAAAAGGGGTAATCATAAACTAGTCTTCCATGGCTTATAAAAAACTATATGTCATCAGAGGCATTAATGCATAACATGCCTATTGTTCCTACAGCTTTTGTGATTTCAACAACATATGTTTTCATACCGCAAACAATTTTGGGTAAAACACAGAAAAAGTACTGGAGTTGGTACAGTGTGTTTGCCATTATACACCAAAAAAATGGCTATACCTGAGAGTTTCATAAACAAGTAGGTGTGTTGTTATAGATACAGTGGTGGATTCCCCAAGAAAAGTGTAGTATTTATATACGGGTGTATTTCAGAAAAGATGGGTTGATGGCATGAATACCGCACTGATGCCCAAAACCGGGGGGTTTTTTTGTCAAAAGGGAGGATGTTTTGTAATGCCAAGTCGCCATAAATATGGCGACGTGATGTAATACAACAGTGGTGTGAGTTTTTTAATACTCGTTGTGGACACAGATTTGTTGTGTTCACATGGTAGTGTATTGTTTTCCTCTATACGATTATTTCTATTAGGGTTTGATGTCATAAGTAAGAGTCAAGACTCAAGGGTGGATGGATGTTATAAAAGTGCATAGGGGTCACCATATTGTTGGGTTTTATTCATACAAAAGGGGTGTGATATCGGAAACATTGTCATAAAAGATACAGGGGGTGTGTCATCCCGATTGGAGTGAGTCAAAAAACGTGATTTGCTTAATAGATATAGTGACCTTTGTATGCAAATGATGTCACAATATCCAGTGGGTTCATCATCACAGGGTTGTGAGGTCATAATGGTATCATGGAAAAAAAAGTTAAAAGATTTAATTACTGATGTGAATCATATTTTATTTCCGTGATACCCTCGATAGTGGATGTGATGACCTATACAGTGGACTGAGGTCAAAATAAAGGGGTACGTCATAAGGGGGAAGTGGGTTCCCAGCTTCTATATGCACCAAAGTGGCTGGATTCAACTACCATGGTTTGAAAAGAATACAATGGGGGGGATGACACACAAGATGGGTGTAAAAACAAAGTTAGGGGTTTTAGACATTCACCGGGAGTAATTCTAATAGGGGATCTGATGTCTGAATGCAGTGTGTGATGTCATCAAAACTTAGCATTGATTTTATAAATTTTGAAAATGATTTTGTAAATGTGTATGGGGGGCTACGAAAACCCCAATGTTATGCTTTCCAACATTTTTGATGTCCTCGATACAGCGGTGGGACGCACTGACTGTACATGGGGGTTATGTCAAATATATGGATGGAGTCAGAAACCGTTTTTTTCATTAAACAGTGGTGTATATCATAATAGGATATGGTGCATAAATATACGGATTGATGTCATACTATAGGGTCTGATTTCATAGATTTTAGCCTTTTAGCATACTGTATATGTCATAATATAGGGGTGAGTGACCGAGAGTGGATGGGTGAAAAATACACTGGGTTGATGACCCGATACAATGGACATGCAATAAAGGGGTAATTGGCAATAAACAACGGTTGCGTGGTTTGCATAATTTGGCGGGGATTCATGAAATTTATGGATGAAAAGTATGACAAAAAAGGGGGAAATCTAAAAGTGGGGGGACTTTTTATAGGCATAGTTTCATACTAAACTGGGTTTATTCATAATACAGTTGTCCCGGTCATCAATAGAATGGTTGTATGACACAGAACAGTGGTGCAGTCAATAGGGGAGTGATATCATGAGTACAGTGCATTTGGGGGCAAAAGTAATGTGTGTGATCTCATAAAATGTGGATGTGATGACTTATATATGTATATGATTGTAAACATATAGTTGGTGGGGATGTCATACATACCAAGGTTGTGTATATGGAAAGAGTGTGTGTGAGACACAGATACAGTTTCTGCGATGCAAACAAATAGAGTAAAATATGATGTTTTATACAATCGAAATGATGTCATCATCCCTAGTCGATGAGATCTCATAATAAGATGGTATGATAGCAACTATAGAGTGGATGTGATGACACAGATACCGTGATATGATTTTCAAATATACGTGTGGATGTCTTAAATATGGGGGTTGAATGTCATAATGGCTTAGGATGTGTTTATCTTTCCAATTAGTGCTATAAGATTCTATACAATATGCACAAGTGTGAAGTCATCGCTAAGAGTGGGTTTGACATTGTCAACACAGGGGCGTCATGAACACAACAACACGGCTGTGATTCGACATGTATAGTATATATGTCCCCTGCATACTGGAAGTGTTTACATAAATAAGAGGTTGTGCTGTCATCAGTACAGAAGTGTGATGACAAAATGCAGTGGATGTGATTTTATTACAGTTCAATATGATGTCATCACATGAGTAGTGGGTGAACGAGTTTCATTAAACAATAAGTGGATGTGATGCGCGTGCTCTGCAGATATTGTGATACAAAGAGTAAAACTTGGTTCCGATGTTTGATAGAGTGATGTATGAACGTCTTGCCTGAAGTGGACGTGACTTCAATATAAAGATATGTGTTGTTGCTGTATAGATCAAGTATCGTTCAGAACGTCGAGCGTATAGCGAGCGAGAGAGAGAGTCCCATACATATGCTGAGTGGTGTGTCATCAACAACCGAGGGTTGTGATGTCAACACATAGTGGTATCATGTCCACAAATCAGTGGATAGGAGATCACATGTATAACTGCATGTGATTCATACAACTATTTGGGTGAGATACCATCAATTGTGGGTTGATGACTCAGATACAGTGGACGTGAGGTCAGATATAGTGCAGTGGAAGTCATATAGAGTCCCGTTGATGTTAAAAGTCGTGTGCGATCGTCATAAAAGATGGATGTGATGATATATCTAACATGTAAGACTTCATATATATTTAGTGGAGATGATGTATACACACACTGGGTTTGCATGAAAATTGATACAATTGCAGTGGTGACGGCACACAGTGGGTAGATATCAGACATAGTTGGCTGTGAAAGACACCACACTGCTGTATTGTCATCAACACTGTGTTTGATTCGGCCAGAATAAAGTAATTATGTCATAAACGAAAGTGTGTGTGTTGTCATCGAAACAGTCATTGTGAGAAGTCACACATTATAAGTGAATTGTGCTGGTCACACACAGAAGACAACATGTCATGGATGTAGTGCGTCATGATGTCATGAGGACACTGCATGTGATGTCATATCATACTAAGGATGTTGTCATAAAGTGTCTTGAAAGATTGTCATGTATAGTGCATTAGGAGTATGGCATACATAATCCCCTGTGAGGTTCTTATATAGTTTGGGGTGATGGCTTCCACAGAGAGGGTGTGATGACATACAGAGTCGTGCGGATGGTAGAAGAGAATGGGTCTTTCAAGTCAGATACAGAACTTGCGTACTTTGGTACATCTACAGTGTGGTGTGATCATATTATAGTGGAGATGATGTTCATCAACATAGTGGCTAGCCATAGGCTTATAAAAAACGTTATGGACTGTCATCAAAGAGCAATGTAATGTCATCATACAGTGCCATTGTAGTCCTACCATCTGTTTGTGGCTGATTCATACACACAGTAGTGTTTTCCATACGTTCAATCAATTGGCGTGATTACACAGATACGAGCTGTTGATGTCGATACAGTGGTTATGGTGTTGCCAGATTACATACCATTAGAACAATGGCGCTCACACTGAGTATGCATTTCATAAACACAGGAAGGTGTGTTGTTTTAAGATACTGTGGCTGTTGACTGTCACACAAGTATAGTGTATGGATGATCATGATACAGTGCGTGTGAATTCTTCGAATACGAGTGGATTGTGATGGCAAATGTCCACATACCGTCACGAGATGCCATAACACCCGGTGTTTCTACAATGTCGTAAAGGGAGGATGCGATGTTGTTTGAATAGTGCCAAGAGTACGCCATAAAAAATTGCGAACTGGTGATGTAATACAACACCGATGTGTTTGTGTCGATGTTGCTCAATACAGTCGTTGTGATGACACTAGATTAGTGGTTTGTATGTCACATGTGTAGTGTATATGGTTGCCATCTATACTGGATGTAATTTTTTCATATTATAGAGGCTGTGAGACTTCGATCAAAGTACAAGCAGTCTGAAGACTCCAAGGTGTGGAATGGTGGATGTTATATAATTGTGCATAGGATGTCACGCATATTGTATGGTATTGACGTCAGTACAAAAGTGGGTGCGTTATACAGTGAAAGAGACATTGTCATGAACAAATCGTTACAGTGGGATGGATGTCATGCTGATGATGGAGTTGATTCAAAAAAATACAATGTCTGATTAGCCCTGTAATAGAGTATATGTAGCAACGCTCTTGTGTAGTGCAAATAGCGATGTCACGAATCAAGCATAGTGTGAGTTGTCATCATCATCAGAGGTTTGGTATGAGGTCATACATAGTTGTGTATCTGGAAATACAATATAGTGGATATGATTGTCAACAACGAATAACTGGACGTGGATATCAATTTATAAATTTTCCGTAGATACCATTCGATAGTGCGTGAGTGAGAAGACACGTATCACAAGATGACGCTGAGGTCATAAATAAAGATAAGGGGTGACGATCAATGAAAAGCAGTGGAGAAGTGATGTCTACTGCCAGTGTCATTATGATGTAACATCATATAGCTGTCTGTGAATCTGGTCATACTTTTACCATGGTTTTGATAAAGAAGAATACATTGGGTGTGATGAAACAACCGTCGAGTGGGTGTGATAACATATTGGAAAGGTTTTTGAGAGATGCCATTTCACCGTCGGAAGAAAGTGTCATATTCTGAGGAGATCCTGAAGTTACATGAATGCAGTGGTGTGAGATGTCATCAATACTGAGGCGCTAGATGCCATAAATTGTGAATGAGATTTCCTTACGACGTGTAAGGTGTCATCAACGTACGCCAAGTGATATGACGACCCAAACATGTTGGATGTCATCCGATACAGCGGGTTGACGGACACTGAGACTGATACAGGGGGCGTGATGTCAAATATAGTGGATGTGGACAGGAGAAGCCGATGATGTTGTCATTGAAAGACAATGTGTTAGATATCATAATAGATAGGATAAGGTGTATGTGTCATACGATACCTGTGGATGTGATGTTCATACAGATATGGGTCCAGAGTGTCATAGAGTTCATGCATTGCCGAATGTCATGCAATACTGAACTAATGATGTCATACATATAGTGCGTGCTGTGATGTGAATCAGAAGAAGTGGATGTGGTGTAAAAGTGATCACACTTGGTTTGATGAACGCCAGATACAAATGGCAAGCAGTGTCAGATATAAGGTTTAGCTACAATTTGGCAGATATATATATACATGGTTGTTTGTCCTATGTGTGTGTGATAGTCATATATAGGATCGTGTTGATCAAGGAAGATTTCAGTGGGATGTAAATGTTAAGATGACTACAATGTGTGTGAAACCATAAAGATTGCATGTGATGTTATGTACACGTGCATAAGTTGCTCATACAACAAACTGGGTGTGATGTCATTATATACTGTTGCAGACATCATCATAGAATGGTTGTGATGACAACCAGATATGAGTGGATGCAATTCAGATAGTGGGAGTGATATCATGAGTACAGTGCATTTGCTGTCAAAAGTAATGTGGTGTCTCGGAACTCATACATTTGTGGATGTGATGACTGTAAATAGTGTATATGATTGTAAACATACTAGTATTGGTGTCGATGAGTCATACATACAAGGTTTGATATGATTGGAAAGAGTGGTGTGTGAGACACAGATACAGTTTCGTCTGCGATGCTCACAAATAGAGTGAATATGATGTTTTAATACAATTCGATATGATCGTCTATCAGACTAGTCGATGAGATCTCATAAATAGAGCATTGTATGAATAGCAACCTAATAGAGTGGATGTGGTACACAGACTACCGTGGAGAAGATGTCAAATATACTGTGTGGATGTCTTAAATATGGTGGTTTAATTGTCATAATGTGAGGATGTGTTTTTCTTCATAGTCAATAGATCATACAATGCCAAGTGTGAAGTCATGCAAAGATTGGGTGACATTGTCAATACAGTGGGCGTAAATGACTCAAGACTACGGCTGTGATGTCACATGTATAGTGTATATGTTGCCCTGCATACGGGATGTGGTTTCATAAAAAGAGGTTGTGCTGTCATAAGTACAGTAGTATGATGACAAAAGCAGTGGATGTGATTTTATACAGTGCAAAATGATGTCACACATGTAGGGGGTTGAGATTCATACAAAAGGATGTGATATCAGGAGAGTTTGTATGACAAAGATACACTCGGTGCGATGTCTGATAGAGTGAGTATGATGTCAAAGCCTGAAGTGGATTGACAATATAAAATATGTGGTTTGCTGTGAAGAGCGGAAAGTGATGTCATCTATAGTGCAAAAGATGTCAAACATATCGAGTGTGGTGTCATCAACACCGAGGGTTGTGATGTCATACATAGTGGGTACAAAGTCCAAAAATACAGTGGATAGGGTCACATGTTTTACTGGAAAGTGATATCATAACAAATAAATTTGGGGGAGATACCATCAATTGGGTGGGTTGACACAGAAACAGTGGACGTGAGGTCAGATATAGTGGAGTGATGTCATATAGATGACGTGATGTTAAAAAGTGGTGTGATGTCATAAAGATGTATGTGATGATATATGTAACATGTAAGATTTCATATAATTTAGTGGAGATGATGTCATAACACACACTGGGTTTGATAAAATTGTAAAATGGGGTGTGATGACAAGATAAGTGGGTGTGATATCTTCCACCGTGGCTGTGAAGCAGCAATGGTTGTGTTGTCATACCACTTGGGGGAAGCATATAAGTAGATATGTCATAAAACGTAGGTGATGTGTTATGTCATAAAAACACTCAAAGTGAGAAGTCAAAATATAGTGAATTGTGCTGTCAACACAGGAGACACAATGTCATATGTAAGTGACGCGTGTGATGTCATGAGGTAAGTGCATGTGATGTCATACATACCCTCCAGGATTGTTATCCACCTTAAAGTGTGCGATATGATGTCATGTATAGTGCATCAGGATGGCATAACATATGCACCTGTGAATTGTCTTATTATATTTGAGATGTCATGGCTTCGACAGAGTGTGTGTGTGATGACATAATAGAGTGGGGTGCGGTGGCAGAGAGAATGGGTTTCAAGTCAGATACAGAACCTTTTTTTGTCATTACACAGTGTTGGGTGAGATCATATATAGTGGATATGATGTCATAAACATAGTGGTTGCCATGGATTACAAACAACCTATATGATAACTTCAAGAGTGCATGTAATGTCATATAGAGTGCTATTTTGTCCTAAATGCTGATTGTGTATTGATTTTCTTTCATACATAGTGTTTCAAAACGTCAATAAATTTGGTGTGATTACACAGATACAGTTGCTGTGATGTCCTGGCTCAAGTGGGTTGTGTTGTGCATTCATCCATCCATGTGAACTATTGGATATACACTGAGTATATTTCATAAAC
>JAJLRB010004942.1:0-30474 GCA_020976825.1 Odocoileus hemionus | reverse complement strand
GTTTGGTACTTGAAATTAATAAACTAACAATAGCCCTGACTGGCATCGAATGATGGACTTCACTGAGAGATAAGTACAAAAAAAGACTTAGAGAAGTTTGGGAGAATTTGTTCCAGAATTTAGGCAAAGATTTGTTTTGTAGCATAGTTTGGACATGAATGTCCTCAACTCCAGGCCCTTGGAAGCATGAGAAAATGGGTATATATTTCAGAACTGAAAAAGCTAAAGAATAGAACTTTGGGAAACAGATAGATTTTTTTTTTTTTGTTGTTTTGTTTCTTTGTTTTTTGTATGCCAGAGACTGATGGCGTATAACACTTCACAGGTCTAATGCTCATATTCTGTACAACAACATAGGACGAAGACTGCAGATGACCACTGCAGGATTTAAACTGTTGTAACAAAAAAGGCACTGGAACTGTTCCTATGGCAGGGGGGGAGGGTGTGTGGTTGGGGTCATAACCCTGTCTTCAGATAACTGGAAAGGCCTGTTTTCAGATGATTATAGTATTTTCCAACAGCAGCATAACTTTATGGTGTCAAATTTGAATCACCAAGTTTCTAAGTTTTCGCAACAGAGACAGTGAAGACTCTTTGGATGGAGTGACACATAAAGGCATTTGGAATTTAACATTTCCAGGAAATTATGTGACCTTAGGTCATATCCTTCACACGTCATTCCAAATAGGTATATAACCCACATCAATTTATAGTAATCAGTGAGAGGAGCTTTTGTTCCAATTATAGTCAGAATCTGATGGTAAGTGTGTGGCAGATTGATATACATTCTCTTTTATTCTCTGGTTTAACAGAACCCTGATTAATATTTCTACCCCAATAATAGTGACTTATAAATGAATTGAGTCAATTATGGCAACTACTTTTTCCTATTTTTCCGAATACCCTTGAGCTAGAGGTTGCTATGTTGACCTAGTTCAGGCCTAAAACTTTGTTAGATATAAGCAAAACCTGCTGGAAAAGAAGGATCCTCTGAAACTTTTACTGTCTGCTTATCAACGAGTTGTACCTTGAACATGGGTGCCTTTTCTGCTTTACCCTGCCTTTATTATAAATTAAACTTCTAAAACAATAGTGAATTTCCTGTAACCACTGAGATTAGAGTTTGGAAAGACAGGCTCAGAGAGTTGCAGAGATACTGACCCTGATATCAATGGGCCTCTAAAATCCATGCCAGTAATAGTCTTCTTCAGACCTCTTAAGTTTCTGTTAGTTTATAAGACCCTATACAACAATCGCTCATACAATATTCTACCTTAATAAAACCTTGAAAAACTTTAAAAACAAAGGGATATGGATATCAAAATTACATGAGATATCACATCACACCAGTTGGAATGGCTCATGATCAAATATCTAAAACTAATAAATGCTAGAAGAGGAAGTGAAGAAAAGGGAATTCTCCTACACTGATGGTGGGAATTAAAATTGGTACAGTCACTAAGGAGAACAGAATGGAGTTTCCCTAAAAAATTGAAAAAAGGAAATACCATATGACCCAGCATATCCCACTCTTAGGCAATGTATCCAGAGAAAACCCAGTTTGACATGAATTAGATTTCATCGTGTCTTCACTTTAACCTAAACTGGCCTATCCATATTTAGCACCAATTTTCTGTAGGTCATATAAGGACCTAATTTTCTCTTCATGTATTTGAGTTATATATATAAAAATTATGCATTTTTTTAATTATGTATTGTTTAATGAAATGTTTTAGATTAGTCATTGGTATATGGAAAAGCTAGTTTTTAAGCTATATGGTAATATTTGTTATACAAAATCTCTCATTTATATAAGGATCTGTGCCTTTACATTTTAAATAATGTATTTGACTAGTTATTATAATAGTTAATTGACCAATTACTTAAGCTTTCATAAAGTGTTAAAGTTTATTATATCTCATATATTCTATAATGATATAATCATTGTAAATATATTACAATAATATTAATGAAGCAGCCACATAAAGACATCTAACAGTCAATATTTTTTCATATCTAATTTTTTTTCTATTGCCCTCGCTTTTATAATTATAATTTATTGATGTCCATTGCTTTGTGAAGCTTATCAGATACAGCTTAGAAAAAAATGCTTTTGAACATGCAAAGGAATTATTTTAAATGCTTTGCAGAGACATATTTTGAAGAAGTTAGCATCTAAATCTTAAGAATTGGGTGCTTGAGAAGAGAAGTAAAACAGGTTTTTAAAAGCTAAAAATCTTGGTTTGCAATAGCAAGAGCATATACCCTAGGAATTTTAGAGCACAGTTAACATTACAGATTGCAAACTATTCATGGTTGCATAAAACTTCTTTTTTTCTTTTTTAACTTTCACAGAGAGAAGAAACATGAACCATGTCTGCATTGTTGCTGTGTTTGTGTTGTTGTTTGTCACTCAGTCATGTCTGACACTTTGCTACCCCATGGACTATACCCCACCAGACTCCTCTATCTATGAGACTTCCCAGGAGATAACACTGAAGTGGGTTGCCATTCCCTTGTCTAGGGGACCCTTCCCAACCCAGGGATCAAAGCTGCACCACCCTTGCAAGTGGCTTATTTACCACTGAGCTGTCAGGGACGCCCTCAAGTCCCTACACCTCAGTTCTTATTCCCAAAGTGAATCATAAACAACAGAAGCCACAGGTAACTTGAGGTGATCCCAAAGTACATGGCAATTCTGACTAATTTCCAAGATTGTAAGAGAAGGAGACAGCAAATCATTTAGCAGGGTTTCATGCTTTTTATTACACCACAGGGATAGAGGATGAATGAGATAACTAACATATAGCATTGAGGGAAGTTTTACCCACTGAGAAATGTGGAGGAAATTTTGAAACTTTTAGGAAGAATAGCTGAATGTCTCATACCTATTACATTAATTAAATAAGGAGACCATTAGACTGAGGTGGCTCTAATGTTGTGGTGGCCTATGTAAGCCAACCAAAACTTAATTCTGTAACTACCTTAAGTTTATGGAATAGAAGCCTAAGGATGATCTGTCACAATCAACTTAGCTTTAAACTTTACCCAATCAAATAATTTCCTTTCTTTGCATCTGAACCTCCTGTATATAAACCTTTCCCCTGACTTCTGTGCGAGTTCTCCTAACCAAGTCTATTTTGCCACTGACCCACTGGAATTAAGTTTTACTCAAACCCTTAAAAGTTTTAATATGCATCAGCTTATCTTTTAACATACAAAAGAATAATTCTTTCTAATCCTGACAGGGTATCACATATTGGAAACTTGGTTGTCAACTGTGGATGCAAGCAGAGTCAGACAAATACACACTAAATAGGAGGGATTCTAAACTACAGTTCAGGTCAGCAGGCCAAGGTAGTGCTAAATGTTCTAGAAGCATTGCCTTAGATGTCAGGTTTATAAGTAAGCTCTCTGTGGACTTAGGTGTCCACCAGAGAAGAAGGGAAGGTATAAGTTTATGACTTTGGACTTCAATATTAACCAAGGGACACTGTAATTTAAATTAGAAGTGACTAAGGATCTTGAATTGGCAAGAATAAATTTTATGACTAGTAAGTAACTGAAAGTTTAAAAGTCAAATCGGGATCAGTTATAAAAATGAAAGGAGTCAAGTCTGTACATTCTAGCATTACAATTATGTGTAATTTAAACACAATGCATTCTTCTTTCTCAACATTACTTTGGCTCTTCGAGGTTTTTTGTATTTCCATACAAATTGTGAAATTATTTGTTCTAGTTCTGTGAAGAATACCATTGGTAGCTTGATAGGGGTTGCATTGAATCTATAGATTGCTTTGGGTAGTATACTCATTTTTACAATATTGATTCTTACAATCCATGAACACGGTATATTTCTCCATTTATTTGTGTCCTCTTTGATTTATTTCATCAGTGTTTTATAGTTTTCTATGTATAGGTCTTGTGTTTCTTTAGGTAGATATACTCCTAAGTATTTTATTCTTTCTGTTGCAATGGTGAATGGTATTGTTTCCTTAATTTCTCTTTCTGTTTTCTCTTTGTTAGTGTATAGGAATGCCAGGGATTTCTGTGTGTTCATTTTATATCCTGCAACTTTACTATATTCGTTGATTAGCTCTAGTAATTTTCTGGTAGAGTCTTTAGGGTTTTCTATGTAGAGGATCATGTCATCTGCAAACAGCAAGAGTTTCACTTCTTTTCCTATCTGAATTCCTTTTATTTCTTTTTCTGCTCTGATTGCTGTGGCCAAAAGTTCCAAAACTATGTTGAATAGTAGTGGTGAGAATGGGCACCCTTGTCTTGTTCCTGAGTTTAGGGGAAATGCTTTCAATTTTTCACCATTGAGGATAATGTTTGCTGTGGGTTTGTCGTATATAGCTTTTATTATGTTTGTCGAGGTATGTTCATTCTATTCCTGCTTTCTGGAGAGTTTTTATCATAAATGGATGTTGAATTTTGTCAAAGGCTTTTTCCGCATCTATTGAGATAATCATATGGTTTTTATCTTTCAATTTGTTAATGTGGTGCATTACATTGATTGATTTGCAGATATTAAAGAATCCTTGCATTCCTGGGATAGAATCAACCTGCCTGACTTCAGGCTCTACTACAAAGCCACAGTCATCAAGACAGTATGGTACTGGCACAAAGACAGAAATATAGATCAATGGAACAGAATAGAAAGCCCAGAGATAAATCCATGTACCTATGGACACCTTACCTTCGACAAAGGAGGCAAGAATATACAATGGAAAAAAGACAACCTCTTTAACAAGTGGTGCTGGGAAAACTGGTCAAACACTTATAAAAGAATGAAACTAGAACACTCTCTAACACCATACACAAAAATAAACTCAAAATGGATTAAAGATCTAAATGTAAGACCAGAAACTATCAAACTCCTAGAGGAGAACATAGGCAAAACACTCTCCGATATAAATCACAGCAAGATCCTCTATGACCCACCTCCCAGAATATTGGAAATAAAAGCAAAAATGAAAAAATGGGACCTAATTAAACTTAAAGGCTTTTTCACAACAAAGGAAACTATAAGCAAGGTGAAAAGCCTTCAGAATGGGAGAAAATAATAGCAAATGAAGAAACAGACAAAGGATTAATCTCAAAAATATACAAGCAACTCCCTCAGCTCAATTCCAGAAAAATAAATGACCCAATGAAAAAAATGGGCCAAAGATCTAAACAGACATTTCTCCAAAGAAGGCATACAGATGGCTAATAAACACATGAAAAGATGCTCAACATCACTCATTATTAGAGAAATGCAAATCAAAACCTCAATGAGGTACCATTACACGCCAGTCATAATGGCTGCTATCCCAAAGTCTATAAGCAACAAATGCTGGAGAGGGTGTGGAGAAAAGGGAACCCTCTTACACTGTTGGTGAGAATGCAAACTATTACAGCCACTATGGAGAACAGTGTGGAGATTACTTAAAAAACTGGAAATAGAACTGCCATATGACCCAGCAATCCCACTTCTGGGCATACACACCGAGGAAACCAAATCTGAGAGAGACACGTGTATCGCAATGTTCATCACAGCACTGTTTATAATAGCCAGGACATGGAAGCAACCTAGATGCCCATCAGCAGATGAATGGATAAGAAAACTGTGGTACATATACACAATGGAATATTACTCTGTCATTAAAAAGAATACATTTGAATCAGTTCTAATGAGATGGATAAAACTGGAGCCCATTATACAGAGTGAAGTAAGCCAGAAAGTATACCAATACAGTATACTAACACATATATATGGAATTTAGGAAGATGGTAACAATAACCCTATATGCAAGACAGGAAGAGAGACACAGGTGTATAGAACAGACTTTTGGACTCTATGGGAGAAGGGGAGGGTGGAATGATCTGAAGAACAGCATCGAAACATGTATATTATCAAGTGTGAAACAGATCACCAGTCCAGGTTGGATGCATGAGACAAGTGCTTGGGGCTGGTGTACTGGGATGACCTAGAGGGATGGGATGGGGAGGGAGGTGGAAGCAGGGTTCAGGATGGGGAACATGTAAATCCATGGCTGATTCATGTCAATGTATAGCAAAAACCACTACAATATTGTAAAGTAATTAGCCTCCAACTAATAAAAATAAATGGAAAAAAAGTGAGATATTGCAAAAAAAAAAAAAAAATAAAAAATAAATAAATAAATAAACCCAATGCAAAGTTACTGAGTTTTCAGTTCCAGTTGAATTTGAACAGTTCTATCTGTGTGTATGTATGTGTGCCCATGTGTGCTTTAATTTTTGTTTTTTGTTTTTTCTTAGTTTTGATTTACTTTTGAGACAGAAGAGGGTATTTTAATGAAACAACACAAAGTTTAGTCAGATAATCTGGTTTCAGATTCTATTTTTTTTTTTTTTGATACCTCTAAGCATAATTATCTATGAGGTTGATGGGTGAGGGTTGGGTAAGATTAACTTTCTTGTATGTCAATTACTTTTAAGCCGATGAAGTGATACAGCATCCTGCCTAGTTATATGCAAACACAAAGGGAATGTTGAATTTAGGTAAATAATTTTGCAAATGTTATAATATGAAATTATCAAACATAGTACTACTTTAAATTTATACAATGTAGCAGATATTTTTTAAAAAATGATTCTGTTCTTATTGTTTCCTTTTTATCTTATACGTTAGCCTTTCTATCTCTTTTGGGTACCATGAACAACTTATCTCTATCTTAATATATGCTCTTCCATTGACAGAAATGTTTTGGCAATTGCTTAATTGTCTCTTTCCTGACTACTAGTCAACTCTACTCACCCTCTATAATTGAAAGTAGACGACATTTTCTTAAGTATGTCTTTCTATCTTCAGCAAGTCTATGCAAAATAATAATAATAATAATGATAATTCAGTACTCATACAGAAGCTTAGATGGTACCTTTGGCATTAAATTTAGTACAGAATTTGATAATGACTTTTTAATTACAGATATCTGCATTAGAAGGCTGGGACTACTGTGTGCTTCTTCAGTTCCCAGCATGGTATACACAGTGTGCACACAGCTAATATTAATTAAATACATATTGAATAACAAATTAGCACTTGAAAGTCAATGCTAGCAAAAAGATTTATTCTACTTCAAGTTTTCATTGGCTGTTCCATGATTACTTTAAGTAACAGGAGAGATTAATTATGTTGAATACTCCTAATAGTTGTCATGAGACACCAATGAATTAAATTACCTTAACTACTTTTCTGAGTTGAATGTGACCAGTATCAAACTTCTAGTCTGTCTTCATTATATTTTATTGAGTACCTGGTAAAAAGTAGCCTTTTATAGCTATTTGTGAACTTCAATTTATCATGGATTTAGGCCAAAATATATGTAGAATATAGTAGAGAATATGTAATCCTTGCATAGGTATAAATGTGATGGCATAGCTGCCAACAACAGAAAAATTCTCTAATACAATATAGACTGGGATAACTTGAATGACAGATTTTTAATGGAAATACTTTTATCACCATTTAGATACCATCATTTAGATATCACCATTTAGTCATTCCTCCGAAATAAGCTTGGGGAAAATCCATTTGTTTAATTAAGCTTTGTAGAGTAAACCCTTTGTTCATTTGTTTTAATAGATTTTGACATGCATATATAGTGACTGTGAATTTTACCTTAGATGTCAGTAGGTTATTAACTGAACCTAATTCCTAGATGCAGTGGATTTCAGAATGGTTAATAAGAGAGAGTTTAAGCTCATACAATTCTACACCTGACAAATCTATACATCAAGTGTGATTTAAACAAGAAAAGGCTATATTCTTTTTTACCAGTTCTCATTAGATTAGCAGAAAAGCTGAGAAAAACAGGTACTCAATCAAAATGGAAGGCTAAAACAAATGTCAGAACAGAGTTAAAAATTGTAGAAATTTAAATTGTCCTTTCAAAAGTTTTTGCACTTTCACCCTTTTCTGCTAATAGGGAGTTTAATTTGATAAAATTATTGGAATGTTACATAGTGCAACCTCTTTAAATGATGTGCTTAATCATTTAACTTGTAAATTTTTATGAAAACCTACAGCTAAATTGCTTTCAAAAATATTCCTGAAATAAGCAGTTTTGAGAGTTGATTATATGAGTAAAATATGCACATTATAAAATGCAGAAAATTGTGTAAAAGAAATTAAACCCATCCAAAGAACCACATTCAGGGACCACAGTACTGACTTTTGTCAAATTTCCATCTTTCTTTGTACAATATTTTACATGACTGAAGTGTTTCACATACATAATTTGATGTTTTAAGTTTTCTCTTAACCTGAAAATGTGAACATTTCTAATATTATTGATTATTTTGGACACATTTTAAATGTCTCTATGATTCTATTTATGAGTAATCCACACATTACATTAACCAATTTTCTATTGTTATACATTTCCATGAACTTCTATTTTGTTTATACATTTTGATTGACTAACCTAAAAAACCAAAAAAGTGTTCCAATGAACATCTTTGTGTCAATAAACAACATTAAAGACCATTAGAATATTTAGTGATAAAAATGTTTGGAGAGTCATAAAGTTTATTTTGACCTCAATGCATGGTTTTAGGGTTAGCATTTAATATTTCACTTTATAGCAACTTCTCCATTATTGAAAGAAAAAAAAATCACATCTAGTTCAAGATCAGTGTCTACTACAATGTGATTTTCATCTTAGAAAGAAGAGTTAGCAAAGATCTCATTCTTACCTTGGTATGGAAAAAATACAAGCTTTTCTGTGTGCTACAGCACTAAAACAGGTTAGGACAACAAATGAGGACTTTATATATATCCAGATGCTTCAGGGCTGAGGTTTAGGCAAGAAGGAGCAGTATTACTAGATACAGTAAACTTTCTTTGAAGGCTATTGACCCAAAGAAAGATAATTTACTACATTCCTCAAAGAATAACAGATTAGTATCATGGAGTGTTCAGGGGTTAACCATCACCACAAAACCGGGGAAAACACAATTCTTCAGGGTTAAAAAACAAGAATTTTGAACCATGGATGAGTCATAAGTTAGCTATGTTTGTTTGCCTTTTCCTTATTGCAGGAAAACTTATGCTTTTCTTCTCTTTATGAACATATAAATCTACTTTCTTAGAATCTTATTTGCTGAATTGTTCAGAGATACTAGCAGTCACATCACCATGCCACAAAAGGCAAACACAAAAATTGACAGCATTTCTCTGGCTCACTTTTCATTCTTTTCCAATAATTTATTGGTAATTGGTATCAATACTTAGCGTGATGTCCAAGAGTTTCACTCTATCTTATTCTTTCTCCATGCTTTTGGGTAGAAGTTGATAAAACACTAAATCACCCACGAGTGAGGTAGGTTTAAACCTAAGATCTAGAACTGAAATCCAGATTTTATTAGAAAGACAGGGATAGAAGTAACTCATCTGATAGTTACTCATTTAATTCTCTCATTTGATTTTTTACTAATCTTGTGAAAACTTTAAATATGAGTGTTTAATTAGAAGGATACAACCCAAAATGTGTGGAAACCTGGGAAGATACAACCAAAGCTATCATATTTTTATTACTTGTTTTCATAACCAATGACTTATAATTCTGAACTATTGAAAACTTCTTATTCTGAATCGATTGAAGAAATGATTTGAGTGACCTAATAAAGTGGTTGTCATCACAATGTCTTCATGCTAATCATGTTAACTATCTAGGGCTCAGATACCATTTTTTAGGATAAAGAATAAATCTTCACCTATAACAGGGAAATAGCACAAAATTTGTATGTAGTTTCCTCAAGGAAGCGATCTTCTGGTGATATTAAAAACCTGGAACTCTTGGAGAAGGAAATGGCAACCCGTTCAAGTATTCTTGCCTGGAAAATTCCATGGACAGGAGAGTCTGGTGGGCTACTGTTCATGGGATCACAAAGAGACAGATACAACTTCGCACACATACTTACTAGTTGAGCTTCCAAGTAAAAATCTCTGTGCTATGTACTTTCATCAGTGTTCTCATCTGATCTTCAAAACTGTATGAAGCAAGGAACGTTTTTGGTAATTAACATTTTTTTCATCCACAATGTCATAAATGGCAGGATTTCTCTCTTTATTACATCTGAATCGTAACAGATCTTTTTAAAAAATATTTTTACCATGAATGTCTCTTAGATTAAAAAATATCTACAGTAGAATCATAACAGATAAAAGAGAGAGAAAACTTTCCTCACAATTCTCAAACACACTGAATACAGTAATATTACACAATAATAAACACACATTAATCATACAATCATAATAATATTTCAATGCATTTTCCTGATTTTATAGACATCTTAATGTGTTTTGCTAGTTTGGAGTTAGTATTCTTAGGGACTTTCTGTATTTATTTTAAATAAATAATTTATTTACTTTAATTGGAGGTTAATTGCTTTACAATATTGTGGTGGTTTTTGCCATACATTGGCATGTATTAGCCATGGATGCATATGTGTCCCCCCATCCTGAACCCTCCTCCCACCTCACTCCTGACCCCATTCCTCTGGGTTATTCCAGAGCACTGGCTTTGAGTTCCCTGCTTTATGGCTCTAACTTGCACTGGTCATCTATTTTATCTATGGTAATATACATGTTTCAGTGCTATTTTCTCAGATCATCCCACCCTTGCCTTCCCCCACAGAATCCAAAAGTCTGTTCTTTATAACTGCATCTCTTGCATATAGGTCATCATTACCATCAGTTTTTTTTTTTTTTCTCCTCTGTTCCTTTTTTTTTTTTTTTATACTAGCTGGAGGCTAAGGTAATTAACATTTTTAAATTATAAAATACATATTAATTGCAAAAAAAAAAAAGACTCCTTATTGCCAAATTCAGACTAAAATGGAAGAAAGTGGAGAAAACAACTAGACCACTCAGGTATGACTTAAATCAAATCCCTTATGATTATACAGTGGAAGTGAGAAATAGATTTTTTTTTTTTTGAAATGTGACTTTTATTTTTTTTTCCCATTTATTTTTATTAGTTGGAGGCTAATTATTTTACAACATTGCAGTGGTTTTTGTCATACATTGAAATGAATTAGCCATGGATTTACATGTATTCCCCATCCCGGTCCCCCCTCCCACCTCCCTCTCCACCCGAGCTCTCTGGGTCTTCCCAGTGCACCAGGCCCGAGCACTTGTCTCATGCATCCAACCTGGGCTGGTGATCTGTTTCACCCTAGATAATATACATGTTTTGATGCTGTTCTCTTGAAACATCCCACCCTTGCCTTCTCCCACAGAGTCCACAAGTCTGTTCTATACATCTGAGTCTCTTTTTCTGTTTTGCATATAGGGTTATTGTTACCATCTTTCTAAATTCCATATATATGTGTTAGTATACTGTAATGGTCTTTATCTTTCTGGCTTACTTCGCTCTGTATAATGGGCTCCAGTTTTCATCCATCTCATTAGAACTGATTCAAATGAATTCTTTTTAATGGCTGAGTAATATTCCATGGTGTATATGTACCACAGCTTCCTCATCCATTCGTCTGCTGATGGGCATCTAGGTTGCTTCCATGTCCTGGCTATTATAAACAGTGCTGCGATGAACATTGGGGTGCATGTGTCTCTTTCAGATCTGGTTTCCTCGGTGTGTATGCCCAGAAGTGGGATTGCTGGGTCATATGGCAGTTCTATTTCCAGCTTTTTAAGAAATCTCCACACTGTTTTCCATAGTGGCTGTACTAATTTGCATTCCCACCAACAGTGTAAGAGGGTTCCCTTTTCTCCACACCCTCTCCAGCATTTATTGCTTGTAGACTTTTGGATAGCAGCCATCCTGACTGGCGTGTAATGGTACCTCATTGTGGTTTTGATTTGCATTTCTCTGATAATGAGTGATGTTGAGCATCTTTTCATGTGTTTTTTAGCCATCTGTATGTCTTCCTTGGAGAAATGTCTGTTTAGTTCTTTGGCCCATTTTTTGATTGGGTCATTTATTTTTCTGGAATTGAGCTGGAGGAGTTGCTTGTATATTTTTGAGATTAATCCTTTGTCTGTTGCTTCGTTTGCTATTATTTTCTCCCAATCTGAGGGCTGGCTTTTCACCTTGCTTATAGTTTCCTTTGTTGTGCAAAAGCTTTTAAGTTTCATTAGGTCCCATTTGTTTATTTTTGCTTTTGTTTCTAAAATTCTGGGATGTGGGTCATAGAGGATCCTGCTGTGATTTATGTCAGAGAGTGTTTTGCCTATGTTCTCCTCTAGGAGTTTTATAGTTTCTGGTCTTACATTTAGATCTTTAATCCATTTTGAGTTTATTTTTGTGTATGGTGTTAGAAAGTGTTCTAGTTTCATTCTTTTACAGGTGGTTGACCAGTTTTCCCAGCACCACTTGTTAAAGAGGTTGTCTTTTTTCCATTGTATATCCTTGCCTCCTTTGTCGAAGATAAGGTGACCATAGGTTCGTGGATTTATCTCTGGGCTTTCTATTCTGTTCCATTGATCTATATTTCTGTCTTTGTGCCAGTACCATACTGTCTTGATGACTGTGGCTTTGTAGTAGAGTCTGAAGTCAGGCAGGTTGATTCCTCCAGTTCCATTCTTCTTTCTCAGGATTACTTTGGCTATTCGAGGTTTTTTTGTATTTCCATACAAATTGTGAAATTATTTGTTCTAGTTCTGTGAAAAATACCGTTGGTAGTTTGATAGGGATTGCATTGAATCTATAGATTGCTTTGGGTAGTATAGCCATTTTGACAATATTGATTCTTCCAATCCATGAACACGGTATATTTCTCCATCTGTTTGTGTCCTCTTTGATTTCTTTCATCAGTGTTTTATAGTTTTCTATGTATAGGTCTTTTGTTTCTTTAGGTAGATATACTCCTAAGTATTTTATTCTTTTTATTGCAATGGTGAATGGTATTGTTTCCTTAATTTCTCTTTCTGTTTTCTCATTGTTAGTGTATAGGAATGCAAGAGATTTCTGTGTGTTAATTTTATATCCTGCAACTTTACTGTATTCATTGATTAGCTCTAGTAATTTTCTGGTAGAGTCTTTAGGGTTTTCTATGTAGAGGATCATGTCATCTGCAAACAGAGAGAGTTTCCCTTCTTCTTTTCCTACCTGGATTCCTTTTACTTCTTTTTCTGCCCTGATTGCTGTGGCCAACACTTCCAAAACTATGTTGAATAGGAGTGGTGAGAGTGGGCACCCTTGTCTTGTTCCTGATTTCAGGGGAAATGCTTTCAATTTTTCACCATTGAGGGTGATGCTTGCTGTGGGTTTGTCATATATAGCTTTTATTATGTTGAGGTATGTTCCTTCTATTCCTGCTTTCTGGAGAGTTTTAATCATAAATGGATGTTGAATTTTGTCAAAGGCTTTTTCTGCATATATTGAGATAATCATATGGTTTTATCTTTCAATTTGTTAATGTGGTGTATTACCTTGATTGATTTGGGGATATTAAAGAATCCTTGCATTCCTGGGATAAAGCCCACTTGGTCATGGTGTATGATTTTTTTAATATGTTGTTGGATTCTGTTTGCTAGAATTTTGTTAAGGATTTTTGCATCTATGTTCATCATTGATATTGGCCTGTAGTTTTCTTTTTTTGTGGCATCTTTGTCTGGTTTTGGAATTAGGGTGATGGTGGCCTCATAGAATGAGTTTGGAAGTTTACCTTCTTCTGCAATTTTCTGGAAGAGTTTGAGTAAGATAGGTGTTAGCTCTTCTCTAAATTTTTGGTAGAATTCAGCTGTGAAGCCATCTGGTCCTGGGCTTTTGTTTGCTGGAAGATTTCTGATTACAGTTTCAATTTCCTTGCTTGTGATGGGTTTGTTAAGATATTCTATTTCTTCCTGGTTCAATTTTGGAAAGTTATACTTCTCTAAGAACTTGTCCATTTCTTCCAAGTTGTCCATTTTATTGGCATAGAGCTGCTGGTAGTAGTCTCTTATGATCCTTTGTATTTCAGTGTTGTCTGTTGTGATCTCTCCATTTTCATTTCTAATTTTGTTAATTTGGTTCTTCTCCCTTTGTTTCTTAATGAGTCTTGCTAATGGTTTGTCAATTTTGTTTATTTTTTCAAAAAAACCAGCTTTTAGCTTTGTTGATTTTTGCTATGGTCTCTTTAGTTTCTTTTGCATTTATTTCTGCCCTAATTTTTAAGATTTCTTTCCTTCTACTAACCCTGGGGTTCTTCATTTCTTCCTTCTCTAGTTGCTTTAGGTGTAGAGTTAGGTTATTTATTTGACTTTTTTCTTGTTTCTTGAGGTAGGCCTGTAATGCTATGAATCTTCCCCTTAGCACTGCTTTTACAGTGTCCCATAGGTTTGGGGTTGTTGTGTTTTCATTTTCATTCATTTCTATGCATATTTTGATTTCTTTTTTGATTTCTTCTATGATTTGTTGGTTATTCAGAAGCGTGTTGTTTAGCCTCCATATGTTTGAATTTTTAATAATTTTTTTCCTGTAATTGAGATCTAATCTTATTGCACTGTGGTCAGAAAAGATGACTGGAATGATTTCAATTTTTTTGAATTTACCAAGACTAGATTTATGGCCCAGGATGTGATCTATTCTGGAGAAGGTTCCGTGTGCACTTGAGAAAAAGGTGAAGTTGATTGTTTTGGGGTGAAACGTCCTATAGATGTCAATTAGGTCTAGCTGGTCCATTGTGTCCTTTAAAGTTTGTGTTTCCTTGTTCATTTTCTGTTTAGTTGATCTATCCATAGTTGTAAGTGGGGTATTAAAGTCTCCTACTATTATTGTTACTATTAATTTCCTCTTTCATACTCGTTAGCGTTTGCCTTACATATTGCGGTGCTCCTATGTTGGGTGCATATATATTTATAATTGTTGTATCTTCTTCTTCGATTGATCCTTTGATCATTATGTAGTGTCCATCTTTGTCTCTTTTCACAGCCTTTATTTGAAAGTCTATTTTATCTGATATGAGTATTGCAACTCCTGCTTTCTTTTGGTCTCCATTTGCGTGGAATATTTTTTTCCAGCCCTTCACTTTTAGTCTGTATGTGTCCCTTGTTTTGAGGTGGGTCTCTTGTAGACAGCATATATAGGGGTCTTGCTTTTGTATCCACTCAGCCAGCCTTTGTCTTTTGGTTGGGGCATTCAACCCATTTACATTTAAGGTAATTATTGATAGGTATGGTCCCGTTGCCATTTATTTTGTTGTTTGGGGTTCACGTTTATACCACCTTTCTGTGTTTCCTGTCTAGAGAAAATCCTTTAGTATTTGTTGAAGAGCTGGTTTGGTGGTGCTGAAATCTCTCAGCTTTTGCTTGTCTGTAAAGCTTTTGAGTTCTCCTTCATATCTGAATGAGATCCTTGCTGGGTAGAGTAATCTAGATTGTTGGTTATTCTCTTTCATTACTTTAAGTATGTCCTGCCATTCCCTTCTGGCCTGAAGGGTTTCTATTGATAGATCAGCTGTTATCCTTATGGGAATCCCTTTGTGTGTTATTTGTTGTTTTCTCCCTTGCTGCTTTTAATATTTGTTCTTTGTGTTTGATCTTTGTTAATTTGATTAATATGTGTCTTGGGGTGTTTCGCCTTGGGTTTATCCTATTTGGGACTCTCTGGGTTTCTTGGACTTGGGTGGCTATTTCCTTCCCCATTTTAGGGAAGTTTTCAGCTATTATCTCCTCGAGTAACTTCTCATGGCCTTTCTTTTTGTCTTCGTCTTCTGGGACTCCTATGATTCAAATGTTGGGGCGTTTCACATTGTCCCAGAGGTCCCTGAGGTTGTCCTCATTTCTTTTGATTCTTTTTTCCTCTCTGCTTCATTTATTTCCACCATTTTATCTTCTAACTCACTTATCCTATCTTCTGTCTCTGTTATTCTACTCATCGTTCCCTCCAAGTGTTTTTGATCTCATTTATTTCATTATTAATTTTTAATTGACTTTTTTTTAATTTCCTCTAGGTCCTTGTTAAACATTTCTTGCATCTTCTCAATCTTTGTCTCCAGGCTATTTATTTGTAACTCCATTTTGTTTTCAAGATTTTGGATCATTTTTATTACCATTATTCTAAATTCTTTTCTCAGGTAGATTCCCTATTTCCTCCTCTTTTGTTTGACTTGGTGGGCTTTTTTCATGTTCCTTTACCTGTTGGGTATTTCTCTGCCTTTTCATCATGTTTAGATTGCTGTGTCTGGAGTGGGCTTTCTGTATTCTGGTGGTCTGTGGTTCCTTTTTATTGTGGAGGTTTCACCCAGTGGGTGGGGTTGGACGATTGGTTTGTCAAAGTTTCCTGGTTAGGGAAGCTTGTGTCAGCGTTCTGGTGTGTGGAATTGGATTTCTTCTCTCTGGAGTGCAATGGAGTGTCCAGTAATGAGTTTTGCGATGGATCTATGTGTTAGGTGTGACTTTGGAAAGCCTGTATGTTGACACTCAGGTCTATGTTCCTGCATTGCTAAAGAATTTGCGTGGTATGTGTTGTATTGGAGCTTATTGGCTCTTAGGTGGTGGTTAGTTTTGGTGTAGGTATGGAGGCTTTTGGATGGTCTCTTATTCCTTAATGTTCCGTGTAGTCAGGAGTTTTCTGGTTTTCTCAGGTTTTGGGTTTAAGTCTCCTGCCTCTGGATTTCAGTTTTATTCTTCCAATAGTCTCAAGACTTCTCCAACTATACAGCACTGATAATAAAACTTCTAGGTGAGTGGTGAAAAGATTCTCCACCATGAGAAACAACCAGAGAGGTTCACAGAGTTACATGAAGAATAGGAGAGGGAGGAAGGAGATAGAGGTGAGCAGGAGGAGAAGAAGGGGACTCAAGAGGAGAGAGACAGATCTATGCAGTTATCTGTTCCCAAAGTGTTCTCCGTAGCCCAGAGACCCACAAAGATTCACAGAGTTGGATTGGGAAGAGAAGGGGAAAGGAGGAAATAGAGGTGTTCTGAGGTAGAAAACAGAGAGTCAAAAGTGGGAGAGTAATCACCAGACTCCTGAATAGAAATGGGAACTGAATATTGGATTCTTAAATGTCCAACATTTATATCACATACTGAAAAACAAAGATTAAAAATCTAGTGTAAAAAAAAAAAAATCTAGTGTAGAGGTTAGACTCTTTGAAATACAATATTTAAAATCAAAAAAAAAACACACAAAAAATTTAGAAATGTATATGAAGTTCGGTTTAAAAATAGCGTTTCTCTCTCTCTCTTTTTTTTTTTGACAAGGTTATAGTGAAATGAAAATGAAAATTAAGGAATAATAGAGGAGTATTAGAGGACTTTAAAAGGAAATAGGAGAGAAAAAAGAAAAAGAAAAAAAAAAAAAAAATATTTTTCCTAATTAAAAAAATCATAAAAATATATGTAAATGAAAGTTGAGGAGTAATGGGGGAGTAATATGGAATTTTAAAAGAAAATAAAAGAGAAAAAAAAAAAAAATAAAAAAAAGGAAAGAAAAAATATATATTTTTTTTAATTTAAAAAAAAATACATATATATCTAGGAATTTCTCTGGAGTTGTTGCGGTCAGTGTCGGTTCAGTTCAATTTCAGATAGCTCCTCTTTCCAGCTTACACTTCTTGATATCTATAGGCCCCTTCCGGTGTAGTCGGTGTTACCTTCAGGGATTTTAATCTGTTGCACCGGTCCTTTCTGAAGCAGTTCCCTTTGTTTATTTGGCTTCTGTTTGCCGTCTCTTTGGTGTCTAATTTCCACCCTGACACAGGCGGGCGGAGGTGATCTCTTACTTAGGTTCGCTAGTTCAGGTCAGTCCTGCTACGGGGAGGGTGGGGCGCTGCAGACAGATACCGCTCTGTGTGGATAGCGCTCACTGTGTTCTGGCCACACTGGGTTTGCCCCGCTCACGGGTGTCAGTGCTTTCCCCGTCTACACTGCTCAGGCTCCCGGCTGCTCTATATGGAGCGGGCCCTGTGTTGAGTGCGGTTCCAGTTTTCGGGTACTCCACAAAAGAACGGATTCAGTTGCGCCTGCTTTTTGTGCTTTTCCCGGCCTGAGTAGTTCAGGCAGCCAGGGGCTTGGGCGTACTCTCCCCGGTGCGGCTCAGGCAGCCAGAGGCTTGGGCGCACTGGGCGCACTCTCCCCGGGTACGGCGCTCTTTTTCCCTCCGTGGCCCCAGCGTGCGCCACCAGTCGGGTCTCAGGAAGTCTTTAGATAGGAACTGGGGGCCTGTTTGCAGTGTGGGAGGGGGTGGCTTCTCAGGGGCTGAGTTTGCCCTTTTCCCCTCCCCCCTGCCTCCTACCTCCAGCGGAGATGAGCCGGCTCTTCTCTGGAGTTTCTCAGTCCCTTTGTTTTGCAAACCACTGGCAGTGTGTTCTGGCCAGTTAATTTTGTCCCTTGCTATCCCACAGTTTAAAAAGCTCCCTCCGATTGCTCTAAGGGTCTTCGGGCCGGTCCTTACCCTAAGCAATGCCGCCCGCTCCTCTCCGTTCCGCCCCGGCTTGTTGCTGGCAGGTGCGGGCGTCTGGGATACTTTTCTGCTGGGAGTTGCTTTTAGGCACATAATCTGTGGGCCTTGTTTAATTTTTCCTCCCAGTTAGATTGCCAAAAACTTCCCCCAGTCTCGCCAGTGCAAGGGTTTCCTGGTGATTGGAAACTTCCTCTATTAAGACTCCCTTCCCGGGACGGGTCTCCGTCCGCAGCTCTTTTGTCTCCCTTTTTATCTTTTATATTTTGTCCTACCTCCCTTCGAAGACAATGGGCTGCTTTTCTGGGCGCCTGATGTCCTCTGCTAGTGATCAGAAGTTGTTTTGTGAAATTTGCTCAGCGTTCAAATGTTCTTTCGATGAATTTGTAGGGAAGAAAGTGGTCTCCCCGTCCTTTTCCTCCGCCATCTTGGCTCCTCCACGAGAAATAGATTTAAGGACTAGATCTGATAAGACAGAGTGCCTGATGAACTATCGCTAAAGGTTTGTGACATTGTACGGGAGACAGGGATCAAGACCATCCCCAAGAAAAAGAAATGCAAAAAAACAAAAAATGGCTGTCTGAGGAGGCCTTACAAATAGCTGAGAAAAGAAGGGAAGTGAAAAGCAAAGGAAGAAAGGAAAGATGTTCACTTTTGAATGCAGAGTTCCAAAGAATAGCAAGGAGAGATAAAAAAGTCTTCCTCAGTGATCAATGCAAAGAAATAGAGGAAAACAATAGAATAGGAAAGACTAGAGATCTCTTCAAGAAAATTAGATATACCAAGGGAACATTTCATGCAAAGATGGGCTCAATAAAGGACAGACATGGTAGGGACTTAACAGAAGCAGAAGACATTAAGAAGAGGTGACAAGAACACACAGAAGAACTGTACAAAAAGACCTTCATGACCCAGATAATCATGATGGTGTGATCACTCCAGACATCCTGGAATGTGAAGGCAAGTGGGCCTTAGGAAGCATCACTACGAGAAAAGCAAGTTGAGTTGATGGATTTCCAGTTGAGCTATTTCAAATCCTGAAAGATGATGCTGTGAAAGTGCTTCACTCAACATGCCATCAAAATTGGAAAACTCAGCGGTGGTCACGGGACTGGAAAATGTCAGTTTTCATTCCGATCCCAAAGAAAGGCAAAGCTAAAGAATGCTCAAACTACCGCACAATTGCACTCATCTCACACACTAGTAAAGTGATGCTTAAAATTCTCCAAGCCAGACTTCAGCAGTACGTGAACTGTGAATTTCCAAATGTTCAAGCTGGTTTTCGGAAAGGCAGAGGAACCATAGATCAAATTGCCAACATTTGCTGGATCACCAAAACAGCAAGAGAGTTCCAGAAAAACATCTATTTCTGTTTTATTGACTGTGCCAAAGCCTTTGACTGTGTGGATCACAATAAACGGACAAATTCTGAAAGAGATGGGAATACCAGACCACCTGGCCTGCCTCTTGAGAAATCTGTATGCAGGTCAAGAAGCAACAGTTAGAACTGGACATGGAAAAACAGACTGGTTCCAAATAGGGAAAGGAGTACGTCAAGGCTGTATACTGTCATCCTACTTATTTAACTTTATGCAGAATGCATCATGAGAAACGCTGGGCTAGAGGAAGGACAAGCTGGAATCAAGATTGCTGGGAGAAATATCAATAACCTCAGATATGCAGATGACACCACCCTTATGGCAGTAAGTGAAAAAGAACTAAAGAGCCTCTTGACGAAAGTGAAAGAGGAGAGTGAAAAAGTTGACTTAAAGCTCAGCATACAGAAACCTAAGATCATGGCATCCGGTCCCATCACTTCATCGCGAATAAATGGGGAAATAGTGAAAACAGTGGCTGACTTTATTTTCCTGGGCTTCAAAATCACTGCAGATGGTGACTGCAGCCATGAAACTAAAAGACACTTGCTCCTTGGGATGAAAGTTATGACCAACCTAGACAGCATATTAAAAAACAGAGACATTACTTTGTCAAGAAAGGTCCATCTAGTCAAGGCTATGGCTTTTCCAGTGGTCATGTATGGATGTGAGAGTTGGACTATAAAGAAAGCTGAGTGCTGAAGAATTGATGCTTTTCAACTGTGGTGTTGGAGAAGACTCTTGAGAGTCCCTTGGACTGCAAGGAAATCCAACCAGTCCATCCTAAAGGAGATCAGTCCTGAGTGTTCACTGGAAGGACTGATGCTGAAGCTGAAACTCCAATACTTTGGCCACCTGCAGTGAAGAGCTGACTCATTTGAAAAGACCCTGATGCTGGAAAGATTGAGGGCAGGAGGAGAAGGGGACGACAGAGGATGAGATGGTTGGATGCCATCACCGACTCAATGGACATGGGTTTGGGTGGTCTCTGGGAGTTGGTGATGGACAGGGAGGCCTGGCGTGCTGAGGTTCATGGAGTTGCAAAGAGTCAGACAGGACTGAATGACTGAACTGAACTGAAAATTGTTTGTATTGCTGGTAGTTGCCAGACCTGTACTCTGAATGAGTCTCTAACTCATAAGACCAAAATGATACCTTAGTTTACTTTCTTGTTTTTTAGTGGTCTTGTCTCCAGCACACTTCCACCTCTGTTGTATCATTTCTCTATCCCATACCAAGTCTTCGGTTTCAGATATGAATATTTGCCTACTTCAACTGTGACCTAATTATGAGTTAAAGTATTATATTTTTGCTAATACAACTCAAAGTGAGAGTTGCTTAAAGGCAGAAACAAACAAACAAACCTGGAAGTCTTATGAAATATCGGGAGCCATGTATTCATTAAACTCCTGTGCATTTCCCCCTCTTTTTCTAGTAAGTGTTCATATTAATTGAATCATACCCACCAGAAAAATAAGGAAAATGTTATTTAATTGTTTAGAGCCTAAGTTTTAAAACAGGAAACCAGCTTTCGAAAGTAAAAAAAAAAAAAAGATTTGGAACAATTATCTATTTAAAATCAAAACTTCTCTTTCCTGAACCCTTTTCTTTTTTAATTCAAAATGCCCAGAGTGCTTTCCTGAATGAATTCTTTTTTAAAATATCAATATATAAATATATAATTAAGTGAAAAGAAGACAGGTGAATAACTGAGTATATTAAATGCTAATATTATTATAAAAATGTGTGTATTAGTTGCTCAGTTGTGCTGACTCTTTGAGACGCCATGGACTGTGTCATGACAGGCTCCTCTGTCCATGGAATTTTCCAGGCAAGAACACTAGAGTAGGTTGCCATTTCCTTTTCCAGGGTATCTTCCCGACCCAGAGATAGAACCCAGGTCTCCTTCCTTACAGGCAGATGCTTTACCGTCTAAGCTAGTAGGGAAGCCCAATTATAAAAATATTTAAATTTGAATATATACTTGTATGAGTCCAAATTATCTCCTCAATAAAAAAGAATTGGCAGAGATGTTGGCTTGGAGGTTAAAAATTAAGTGACTCCTTGACAAGGAAGAAAAGGGTTTTAATTTTTGCATTTTTTAATTACCTAGTTCGTATATGTGTATTTATTACAATGAAATTCCAAATTATTTAAGTCCTGAGTTTTGGGAAGGTGAAATAGCTGTGATTAACACCCAGATAATTCACTTTATAATTAGAATATCATTTACTCTTCCTGAGGCTATGTCCATAGCAGTGAAATAGATGAAACAATTTTGATAATTTCATAGATTTTAAGAAGGTAAACCAACATTATATTCAGAAGTACTTTGGCTGTTAAGTATGAGGACCCATCTTCATTTTTCTAAAGAAAAACCCACAAATAGTGTGCTATAAATGGGAGAGAAACCCTAAGTTTATATAATGTTCAATAATCCTACCTGACCTTTGCTCCAATGAAGACATTATCTGACATTATCTTTCTTACACTGAGCTTAAAGAAAACCTGTCCTTTGAATTGAAAGGAGATGTTATCGTAATCTTCCAGGGATGCTTTCTATATAAATGTCCTTGAAAACATAGTCTGGAACAAAGCCATTAAGTGCTTCTGCTTGCTAAGTGTGTGGACATACAAGATATATCCTGCAATACTCACGGTCAGCAAGAAAGTCAGCAAAATAGTGAAACAGTGATTAATTTCACTGTGTAGGAACCAGTGTATGCTTCTATTAACTGGGATAATGGAATCTGGGAGTTCAAAGAAAGCTTGTTATCCTTCCAAGCCTAACAACTAATTGAAATGTTTAAGTTACTACTGTCTGGTAAGTCACAAAAGAACCAGAAAATTTTAGAGAAATTAAAAACTTGATTTTGTTGCTGATTGTCAGTTGTTCTTGATGAAATTTTGACAGTTCTGTGTATTGAAAAACATTTGAAAAATGTCACCTATTGTCAAGGTAAACTGAAAAATTCTAAATTTTCATTGGAAAATTAGCAGTTATTTATAAAACCCTATAAACATATATTTAAGCATTTAAAAAAGAAAACTAAAAAAAAAATATAATTGCCAGTATCCTACTCCATTTAGGAGGTAAACACAAGAATGTAGGTAAACACAGGAATAGAATAATTCAAAAGAATAATTTAAAAGAAGATAGTAAAATATAACTTTCCATGGTTATTATTTAAAACTGAACATTAAATTATTTTCTGAGAATTCAAATGTTTTACCAGAAGAATTGTGTTCTTTTTAAAATGTCCAATGCACATTTATTTTCTTACATTTATTTTTATTTTCACTGGAAAAGGCAAACAGCTCAGAGTCAGCATTCATTTCAGTTCAGTTCAGTCGCTCAGTGGTGTCTAACTCTTCGCGACCCGATGAACTGCACTACGCCACACCTACCTGTCCATCACCAACTCCTGGACTCCACCCAAACCCATGTCCATTGAGTTTGTGATGCCATCCAACCATTTCATCCTTTGTCAGCCCCTTCTCAATCTTTTCCAGCATCAGGGTCTTTTCAAATGAGTCAGCTCTTCACTGCAGGTGGCCAAAGAATTGGAGTTTCAGCTTCAGCATCAGTCCTTCCAATAAACACTCAGGACTGATCTCCTTTAGGATGGACTGGTTGGATTTCCTTGCAGTCCAAGGGACTCTCAAGAGTCTTCTCCAACACCACAGTTCAAAAGCATCAATTCTTTGGTGTTCAGTTTTCTTTATAGTCCAACTCTCACATCCATACATGACACTGGAAAAACCATAGCCTTGACTAGATGGACCTTTCTTGACAAAGTAATGTCTCTGCTTTTTAATATGCTGTCTAGGTTGGTCATAACTTTCATCCCAAGGAGCAAGTGTCTTTTAATTTCATGGCTGCAGTCACCATCTGCAGTGATTTTGAAGCCCAGAAAAATAAAGTCAGCCACTGTTTCACTATTCCCCCATTTATTTGCAATGAAGTGATGGGACCGGATGCCATGATCTTAGGTTTCTGTATGTTGAGCTTTAAGTCAACTTTTTCACTCTCCTCTTTCACTTTCGTCAAGAGGCTCTTTAGTTCTTTTTCACTTACTGCCATAAGGGTGGTGTCATCTGCATATCTGAGGTTATTGATATTTCTCCCGCAATCTTGATTACAGCTTGTGCTTCCTCTAGCCCAGCGTTTCTCATGATATACTCTGCATACAAGTTAAATAAGCAGGGTGACAATATATAGCCTTGATGTACTCCTTTTCCTACTTGAACCAGTCTGTTGTTCCATGTTCAGTTCTAACTGTTGCTTCCTGGCCTGCAAACAGGTTTCTCAGGAGGCAGGTCAGGTGGTCTGGTATTCCCATCTCTTTCAGAATTTGCCACAGTTTATTGTGATCCACACAGTCACAGGATTTGGCATAGTCAATAAAGCAGAAATAGATGTTTTTCTGGAACTCTCTTGCTCTTTTGATGATCCAGCAGATGTTGGCAATTTGATCTCTGGTTCCTCTGCCTTTTCTAAAACTAGCTTGAACATCTTGAAGTTCACAGTTCACATATTGCTGAAGCCAGGCTTGGAGAATTTTAAGCATCACTTTACTAGCGTGTGAGATGAGTGCAATTGCATGGTAGTTTGGGCACTCTTTAGCTTTGCCTTTCTTTGGGATTGGAATGAAAAGTGACCTTTTACAGTCCTGTGCCCACTGCTGAGTTTTCCATGTTTACTGGCATGTTGAGTGCAGCACTTTCACAGCATCATCTTTCAGGATTTGAAATAGCTCAACTGGAATTCCATCACCTCCAGTAGCTTTGTCCATAATCTTGCTTTCTGTGGTCCACTTGCCTTCACATTCCAGGATGTCTGGCTCTAGGTGAGTGACCACACCATCATGGTTATCTGGGTCATGAAGATCTTTTTTGTACAGTTCTTCTGTGTGTTCTTGTCACCTCTTCTTAATATCTTTTGCTTCTGTTAGGTCCCTACCATTTCTGTCCTTTATGGAGCCCATCTTTGCATGAGATTTTCCCTTGGTATCTCTAATTTTCTTGAAGAGATCTCTAGTCTTTCCCATTCTTTTGTTTTCCTCTATTTCTTTGCATCGATCGCTGAGGAAGACTTTCTTATCTCTCCTTGCTATTCTTTGAAACTCTGCATTCAAGATATATCTTTCCTTTTTTCCTTTGCCCTTTGCTTCTCTTCTTTTCTAAGCTATTTGTAAGGCCTCCTCAGACAGCCATTTTACTTTTTTGCATTTCTTTTTCTTGGATATGGTCTTGATTCCTGTCTCCTGTACCATATCAGGAATCTCCATCCATAGTTCATTAGCCACTCTAATAGATCTAATCCCTTGAATCTATTTCTCATTTCCACTGTATAATTGTAAGGAGTTTGATTTAGGTCATACATGAATGGTCTAGTGGTGTTCTCTACTTTCTTCAATTTAAGTCTGAATTTGGTAATAAGGAGTTCAAGATCTGAGCCACAGTCAGCTCCCAGCCTTGTTTTTGCTGACTGTATACAGCTTTTCCTTCTTTGGCTGCAAAGATTATAATCCATCTGATTTCAGTATTGACCATGTGGTGATATCCATGTGTAGAGTCTTCTCTTGTGTTGTTGGAAGAGGGTGTTTGCTATGACCAGTGTGTTTTCTTAGCAAAACTCTATTAGCCTTTCCCCTGCTTCATTCTGTACTCCAAGGCCAAATTTGCCTTTTACTCCAGGTGTTTCTTGACTTCCTATTTTTGCATTCCAGTCCCCTATAACGAAAAGGATATCTTTTTAGGGTGTCAGTTTTAGAAGGTCTTGTAAGTCTTCATAGAATCATTCAACTTCTGCTTCTTCAGCATTACCAGTTGGGGCATAGACTTGGATTACCATGATATTGAATGGTTTGCCTTTGAAACAAACAGCATCCAAGCACTCCATTTCGGACTTTTTTGTTCACTATGATGGCTACTCCATTTCTTCTAAGTGATTCTTTCTGACAGTAGTAGATATAATAGTCATCTGGGTTAAGTTCACCCTTTCCAGTCCAGTTTAGTTCACTGATTCCTAAAATGTCAATATTCACTCTTGCCATCTCCTATTTGATCACTTCCAATTTTCCTTGATTCACTTGACATTCCAGGTTCCTATGCAATATTGCTCTTTAAAGCATCCTCCAAAGGGAAAAAAAAAAAAAAAAAAGCATTGGACTTTACTTCCATCACCAGTCACATGTACAACTTGGGTGTTGTTTTTGCTTTGGCTCCATTCCTTCATTTTTTCTGGAGTTATTTCTCCACGGATCTCCAGTAGCATATCAGGCACTTACTGACCTGAGGTGTTCATCTTTCAGTGTCCTATCTTTTTGCCTTTTCATACTGTCCATGGGGTTCTCAAGGCAAGAATCCTGAAGTGCTTTGGCATTCCCTTCTCCAGTGGACCACATTTTGTCAGAATTCTCCACTATGACTCGTTCTTCTTGGGTGACCCTACATGGCATGGCTCATGGTTTCATTGAATTAGACAAGGCTGTGGTCCATGTGATCAGATTGGTTAGTTTTCTGTGACTGTGGTTTTCAGTCTGTCTGCTCTCTGATGGATAAGGATAAGAGGCTCATAGAAGCTTCCTAATGGGGGAGACTGAGTGGGTCTTGTTATGATGGGTGGGGCTATGTTCAGTAAATCTTTAATCCAATTTTCTGTTGATCAGTGGGGCTGTGTTCCTTCCTTTTTGTTTACCTGGGGCCCAATTATGGTGGAGGAAATGAAGATAATGGTGACCTCCCTTTAAAAGATCCCATGCATGTACTGCTACACTCAGTGCCCCCAACTCTGCAGCATGCCACTGCTGACCCATGGCTCCACCGGAGACTCCTGGACACTTATAGGCAAGTCTGGATCAGTCTCTTGTGGGGTCACTGCTCCTTTCTCCTGGGTCCTGGTGCACACAAGGTTCTGTTAGTGTAAGTCCTGTTTCCCCAGTCCTGTGTAAGTTCTGGTAGCTCTATGGTGGGGTTAATGGTCACCTCCTCCAAAAAGTCTTATGCCATATCCAGGTCTGCTGCACCCACAGCAGCCCCTGCCCCTGTGGTAGTCCACTGCTGACCCATACCTCCACAGGAAACACTCAAACACAGTTCTGTCTCAGTCTTTGTGGGGTCTCTGGGTTCTGGGGTACAGTCCATGGGGTCACAAAAGAGTTGGACACAACTAAGTGACTAAACACCACCACCACTAAGTAATGCCTAAATTTTTTAAGAGGAACTAAAATATATACTCACATACAAACAAAAAAACACATATGTGTACATGCACACTGATTCCCATGGCAAGGTATCAGAGAGTTTTCTTAGAGGACAGAAAACAGAAAATCTCAACCCAATGATTAGATTCTTGGAATTTTCACAATTATTTGAAATATGCATACCAACATTATTATTATTCATTTTCACTTTATCTATTTAATTTTGGAATTATTTATTTTTGTTTAAACCATTTAACTATTCACTGTAATGAAGAAAACCTTCCAGTTTGAAAGAAATTGCAATATGTCAGAAATGTTAGATATCTTCAGCCAAAAGTAACTGCAGACTCTCTGAGAGGCCTGCCATTGTATTATTATGTGAAGAAACAGCAGAAGAGACTGCAGTAAGTCATTTGATACTTAAGAGTAAAATTACCTAAATTCTTGGTATATTTTGTATATTTCACTGACTTCCACTGCTATTAATAGCCTTTTAATTCTCCCCATTAAGAGAAGTCATATATAAAAAAATTCTTGTATAGATATACATATATATAATTTTCATACAGATGTATATAGAGTTTATAAATTTTTTACTGGTTAATAGTAACTTAGGCAAAAGTCTGTTTGAAAAACAGCACTTCTTGAATCTTTTAGTGATTTATTTGATTTTGGTCTTGTTTAGATTTTTTCCCTATTTTGAGCACCTAAACTTTAGTGGGTAAGCATGGCCAAAGGAGATACCCCTCACTCGAGGTCATGGGCAGTGGCTGAGAGGAGCTAACCCATGTCTGAGGTCAAGGGCGGCAGCCGAGAGGAGCAACCCCACATCCAAGGAGCTGTGGCTGCGTGGGCGCAGCACGGCTGAGAGGAGCAAGGTAAGGAGGGGCGACCTTGTCCAATGTAAGGAGTAGTGGCTGCGCTTTGCTGGAGCCGTGAAGAGATACCCCACGTCCAAAGTAAGGGAAACCCAAGTAAGACAGTAGGTGTTGCTAGTGGGGATCAGAGGGCAGACACACTGAAGCCATAATCACAGAAAACTAGCCAATATGATCACATGGACCACAGCCTTGTGTAACTCAATGAAATTAAGCCATGCCATATGAGGCCACCCAACGCATAGGCCATGGTGGAGAGGTCTGACAGAATGTGGTCCACTGGAGAAGGGAATGGCAAACCCCTTCCGTATTCTTGCCTTGAAAACCCCATGAAAAGTATGAAAAGGCAAAATGATAAGATACGGAAAGAGAGGAACTCCCCAGGTCAGTAGGTACCCAATATGCTACTGGAGATCAATGGAGAAATAACTCCAGAAAGAAAGAAGGGATGGAGCCAAAGCAAAAACAAGACCCAGATGTGGATGTGACCGGTGATAGAAGCAAGGTCCAATGCTGTAAAAAGCAATATTGCATAGGAACCTGGAATGTTAGGTCCATGAATCAAGGCAAATTGGAAGTGGTCAAACAGGAAATGGCAAGAGTGAATGTCGACATTCTAGGAATCAGTGAACTAAGATGGACTGGAATGGGTGAATTTAAATCAGATGACCATTATATCTACTACTGTGGGGAGGAATCCCTTAGAAGAGAAGAAGTAGCCATCATGGTCAACAAAAGAGTCTGAAATGAAATACTTGGATGCAATCTCAAAAAAGACAGAAAGATCTCTGTTTGGTTCCAAGGCAAACCATTCAATATCACGGTAATCCAAGCCTATTCCCAACCAGTAATGCTGAAGAAACTGAAGTTGAATGGTTCAATGAAGACCTACAAGACCTTTTAGAACTAACTCCCCCTAAACGATGTCTTTTTTGTTATAGGGGACTGGAATGCAAAACTAGGAAGTCAAGAAACACCTGGAGTAACAGGCAAATTTGGCCTTGGAGTACAGAATGAAGCAGGGAAAAGGCTAATAGAGTTTTGCTAAGAAAACACACTGGTCATAGCAAACACCCTCTTCCAACAACACAAGAGAAGACTCTACACATGGATATCACAAGATGGTCAGCACGGAAATCAGATTGATTATACTCTTTGCAGCCAAAGAAGGAAAAGCTGTATACAGTCAGCAAAAACAAGACCAGGAGCTGACCGTGGCTCAGATCATGAACCCTTATTGCCAAATTCAGACTAAATTGAAGAAAGTAGGGAAAACCACTAGACTATTCAGGCATGACCTAAATCAAATCCCTTATGATTATACAGTGGAAGTGAGAAATAGATTTAAGGGACTAGATCTGATAAGACAGAATGCCTGATGAACTATGGATGGAGGTCCGTGACATTATACAGGAGACAGGGATCAACCATCCCCATGGAAAAGAAATGCAAAAAAGCAAAATGGCTGTCTGAGGAGGCCTTACAAATAGCTGTGAAAAGAAGAGAAGCAAAAAGCAAAGGAGAAAATAAAAGATATATCCATCTGAATGCAGAGTTCCAAAGAATAACAAGGAGAGATAAGAAAGAGTTCCTCAGTGATCAATGCAAAGAAATAGATAAAAACAACAGAATGGGAAAGACTAGAGATCTCTTCAAGAAAATGACAGATACCAAGGGAATATTTCATGCAAAGATGGGCTCCATAAAGGACAGAAATGGTATGGACCTAACAGATGCCCATGATATTAAGAAGAGGTGGCAAGAATACAAAGAAGAACTGTACAAAAAAGATCTTCACAGTCCAGATAATCATGATGGTGTAATCACTCACCTAGAGCCAGACATCCTGGAATGTGAAGTCAAGTGGGCCTTAGAAAGCAAGACTATGGACAAAGCTAGTGGAGGTGATGGAATTCCAGTTGAGCTATTTCAAATCCTGAAAGATGATGCTGTGAAAGTGCTTCACTCAATATGTCAGCAAAATTGAAAAACTCAGCAGTGGGCACAGGACTGTAAAAGGTCAGTTTTCATTCTGATCCCTAAGAAAGGCATAGAGAAAGAATGCCCTAACTACCGCATAATTGCACTCATCTCACACGCTAGTAAAGTAATGATCAAAATTCTCCAAGCCAGGCTTCAGCAATACGTGAACCATGAATTTCTAGATGTTCAAGCTGGTTTTAGAAAAGGCAAAGGAACCAGACATCAAATTGCCAACATCTACTGGATCATCGAAAAAGCAAGAAAATTCCAGAAAAAACATCTATTTCTGCTTTATTGACTATGCCAAAATGTTTGACTGTGTGGATAACAATAAATTGTGGAAAATTCTGAAAGACATGGGAATACCAGACCACCTGACCTGCCTCTTGAGAAACCTATATGCAGGTTAGGAAGCAACAGTTAGAACTGGACATGGAACAACAGAATGGTTCCAACTAGGAAAAGGAGTATGTATATTGTCACCCTGCTTATTTAACTTATATGCACAGTACGTCATGAGAAACGCTGGGCTGGAAGAAGCACAAGCTGAAATCAAGATTTCCGGGAAAATATTAATAACCTCATATATGCAGATGACACCTCCCTTAAGGGAGAAAGTGAAGAGGAACTAAAATACCTCTTTTATGTA
>JAJLRB010004941.1:0-34267 GCA_020976825.1 Odocoileus hemionus | reverse complement strand
GAAAAAAATAGCTTACCCATTCAAAAATAAAACAACTTTTCCAACTAAGAAATTTTAATCTTCCTGGTCTCTGAGAATCTTAAAAGTCTAGAACTTATGTTGCAAAATTTATGCATGAATGAAATATATAGAGAAATGTAGTGATGTAATCTATTATGGAACACCAAATCTTGTTTGTGCCTGGGATAGGCTCGTGTTTAATGCTCTTTGTACTTGTTCAATTATTACATGAGAGAGTCCGTCTCTTTCCCACAATCATAAAAGTGACCATTTTAGAAGGGTGAATTAACTAGACGACATTTTTTTTTCAGCTTTCTACATAAAATGAAATCTCAAATTCCCCAATTTAAGTGCTATATTTTTTTTCTGAGAAGTTAGCTGAATCTTTTCATTCTATCAAGTGGTTAGAATCATTTATTTGCTTTATGTTTAGTTGAAATCATTAACTCAGGAAAAGAAAGAACACACTGAAATCTAATATCCTTTCCTTCTTAAAGAATACACAGAAAAGATACATAGTGATCAAGGTCTTTGGTTTCCAAGTGTAGCCCCATGGATTAATACTATTGTATTAATAATGTTCCTTTGTCATTGTGTAATATTGAACCAATTGCGAGTTTTCTTAATTCTCCTTGATGGTATGATATTGCTGAACATTTTTAATTCTTACGCTATTAACCTTTATTCCTTATCAACCTATGTATCTTACACTTTAAACCCAACAGTTTATTTAATGTCAAATATGCGAATTATCCAAGCTATGTATGGCATTGTGTTTCCATACTGTCTACTTTCTTGAAGGGTTTCGCCAGAGCGAAAAAAATCTATGGGAGACAACACCTGAGTATAGCAGTCAAAATTTCTCTTATCCCTGGTATTACCCCCCAGTAAACAACCACTTTTTATGTTCTCAATATTTATAGTCAATAGCAAGTCTCCTTTTAAAAATGTTACTGTTTTCTTAAAGTAGAGTGACAATACACTATTAATCTGGTACAGCAATAAATATAATCATGAGGTTAGCCAAACATTTCTGTTAGAGCGATGAGTTTTAAAAATGAAATAACCATATTCCAGATTTTGACGTTTCATTTAGTGACATTTAACACACAGAATAATAGTCTATTCTCTAAGAGTCATTTCCACTATATTTTTACTCAATATTTCTAACCTAGACTAGAATGGTCCTGATCACTGATAAAAAGATTCTTTTATATCTCCTGATGGTTTACACCAGTCACTAATAAAATGGACAATGAATTAGTCAAAATCTCTTCAAAAATAACACTATTATATCAAGATTGTCTTCAAACTTTTCACCGTATTAATGGGGGGGAAGAAAAGTATAAGTTATTGTAAAATAATGTGTCGAATTGTTTTATGTCAAAGATTATGCGGTGTAGTTTCCATTTAAATCATGAAGTTTATACAAGCATCTGACATGTGTAAAGCATACAAAAATGGCCCATCTGACACCATTACCGAACATACATCACGTACACACGTTCCTAAAACCTAAGATATAGCTCTATACATTAAGGGTCTCGTGGACAATAGGCATTATAGCTGTGCTGCACGTCCAAAGCTGCTATAGTACTCGATCCTTGGCTTATTAGCCTGAAAGGTTCAACAAAATATTGCTTGGAAATTATTTGAGGAGACAAATTTAGACTAATTCCTGTTGGTAAGTTTAAATGTATAGAAAGAGAAATGGAACTGCAAGAGAATATTCTAAGTAAATACTAGGCCTTTTGGCATGCTATAGAGTTAATATTGTTTCACCCAGAAAAGATATTGCAACTAGGGGTTACGTTTACACTGCGGAGCCCTGCATATAGCTCACAAAATCTGGCTAATCAGAAGTAATGTTTGGAATTTGTATCTCCAAGGATAACCTCCGCTGACGGTTGAAATGAAACAAAAATGAGTTGGACCTGACTTTAACTGATGATGTCGGAAAAAAAAGCCAGCATAATCATTATGCGCCAGATGTAATTTTCTATTGCCCCATGTTGATATAAAAAATGTTAACCTTATCACAATAGGATATTATTAACAAACCGTCCTTGTATAGTGGTCCCCTCCATAGATTTCGTTTCTTATACCATAGCTTCTATGAACAATCAGATATATTAAATCAAATGATAAAATAAAAAACATCTTCTAAATATTATAGACTGAGTAAAAGCGAATCATCTTTTTGTTCCTAAATGACTCATAGAAGGATAATACAGAGAAGCTGAGATACTGTAGCCATATGAGTGTAATTCTGCAGGTGGAGGAGGAGGGGGGACAAACATTTTAAGATGTATTCCTAGAGCTTGGCACAGTTCAGGCAACTTGACAATGAAGTGTTCCAAAATCATATGGATATATAGGCACAGATGCTTTCATACATTCTTATTTATCATGCTAAATTTAAACAATCTTTCCAAAATTGCAAGTGGAAATCATACTTTATTTGAAGTTTCATCTGATTTAAAGTCTTTACACACAAATGGTATACTATATTGCATCAAAATTGGCATTTTCAGTATTAGCTTCTGTATTTGCTTATGTTGCTCTTGGCATGATTTCACATTAGTAGTAGAAGTTTTTGAGAAACAAAATGTGGCATATCTGAAAATAAGAACTTTATCCTCCATTTTATTTAATCTTATTGGTATATACCAACAGCTTTCCTGATGTTTATACTTCAACATATACAAAATCCCATTTTAGATTTCTCTTTCTATTTATGGCCTTCAGTTTTGCTTTTGTTTCTAACATACATCTTGGAATTGAGAGCAATAAAACAATAATTATTCTGAGAAATATAATTTAATTTTATTAATTTAAAATAACATTAATAAATCCTTTGTGTTGCCAAGATCTGGCATATCATATTTGTATTATGTTCTCTAAAGATTATATAATATAATTATTCATCAAGATGAATCAAATGTGTTTTCCATATTTTAAAATACATTTATTTAAAGGGAAAAAGATCTTTTTTCTGTATCACTATTCTCAGTTTCCAATGTAATAAAATTAAATGCAATTGTTTGCTATGATTTCCATTTATTTATTTGCTTCCGTTTAGAGCACTTATTTTCATTTCTATTTTCCCTACATGAGATTGAGTTTAGAATTTCCCATATCTTGACTAGTTCATGAAAAAACAGATAAATTTAACTCTTATGTTATTAAATTTCAATTGTCCCCATAAACAATTTAGAAGCAAATACAGTAGGTATGAAAGCTTCAATATGGATGATTTTATTTCATTTGCAACAAACAGATGTATGCTAACAAGAAGGAAGAAATAGAAACAGCTGTTCAATCTCCTGAGCACTTAAATAACATCACCACCTACTTCACTAAGAATACTTTATGTAACATATCCTATTTATATTACTTTTGTATGTTAAATCTTTGACCCATCACAGATCTTTATTCAATTGTCTTTTAGTTATCCTAAAATCATTATTTATCCTTAATGTTCCTAAAAAAAATCTGTATGCTTGGTTTTAATTTCCCACATCCAGGACTCCCTATGAAGTTATTGTATTTACTTATCTCTCTTTCAATCTTTTAATATAAAAAACATTAGAAATGTCTGACTGTGTATGTGTCTTTAATGACAGCAGTATTAACAAAAAAAACTGTTTGGCAGAATGTTACACTCTGAATCTGAGTTTGCTCAGGGATTAGATTCGGGTTTAAAAATATTTTTTCTAACAGTATTTACTAAAGTAATATTTCCTTTTCACTGTATCACATTGGAGGTGCATAATGTCAATTTATCTTATTACTGGTGATGTTAAATTTCATTATTTGATGAAAGGGGTATCTTTCAGGCTCTCTATTACAAAAGATATCTTTTTTTTTCCCTTTATTATATACAGTATAAGAAATTGAATGGGTGATAATTTTGAAATTTTACAATGCTGATATTCTAATTATCTTGTTCTGTCTAAATTTGTACCCATTGTTCTTCTGTAAAGAATCCTTTTTTTCCCAGTCTTCAAGTGTCACTATGAATTCATAGATTTTTTTTTCACTCAGTCTTACACTATAATCCATGTGCCACTATTTTTAACACTGAATCTCAAAATTGAGAGCCAGCTAAAGCATTTCCCTTTGTTATTTCACATGTTCTCCTTAGTCTTTAACACTACCTTGCTTTCTGACAGAAAAAAATTATTCCACATTCATCTTACATTTTTGCTGTCCCTTACATGGAATTTGCAAATTAGTTAAAGGGTTATAATTTCTTTTGAGTTGCAGAGTTATAGAGTAACAATCATTATGAGAGTGGATACACATTAATGAAGTATCATAGTTTCAAGTCATTGGCAGAGGACACAAGCTAAAAAATATCTTTTTAAAAGATGACGGACAAACAATCACTATTTCCAAATTGAATTATAATAAACCACATGCATTCTATCCTTGTCTCCCCCCACTCTTTAATGCACTATATATGTAATTTCCTTTAATCAGGTTGACATCACTTACGTCGGTAATTTACAACATAATAAAAAAAATTAAATTATAAAAAAAGAACCTCCAATACACATCTCAATAATGTCTCAACACTCTGTCTCATCTAGTGTCTTCATGGCATACAAGCGACATTGACTCGTACTCAAAACAAGATAGTAGGGCGTCTGCTATGCAGATCGCTGTAAACTAGCTGAATCAAGACAAGAGACCGCGAAAAACACAGAGGCCATCATGAATAACTCATGTCATAAAGATCCCAACACATTTTATTTCAGTATCTTTTTCTTAGCGATAGATTCTCGCACACACATCAGGGGTGTTCTGCGCATTTGCTATCGACGGCTACCCTAAATCTTTTACACGCCAGTTTCAATATTAACAATTTGTTCTCAATTCATTATTTCACTCTGATAATTACATGTATCAATTTTGATACTAACACAGATTGGATATTTTCCTGACTCTCTCAATTTTTTAAACGTCAAATTATGAAGGCAATGGCAACCCACTCCAGTACTCTTGCCTGGAAAATCCCATGGATGGAGGAGCCTGGTAGGCTGCAGTCCATGGGGTCGCTAAGAGTCGGACAACGACTGAGTGACTTCATTTTCACTTTTCACTTTCATGCATTGGAGAGGAAAAGGCAACCCACTCCAGTGTTCTTGCCTGGAGAATCCCAGGGACGGGGGAGCCTGGTGGGCTGCCGTCTATGGGGTCACACAGAGTCGGGCACGACTGAAGTACTTAGCAGCAGCAGCAGCAATCAAGACTTTTATGAGTTACACAATGCGTTTATAATCTAACAGATTTCTTCTACAACTTAACCACCGGTTTGCTTAGAACATAAAAAACACAGTGTCTGTAATAATGATCAGCACAATGTTGATCAACGAGAGGATTCACTAAGTACTCAGGGTCTGACTCTTTGAGTCTTTAACACCATAGAAATCTCTAGCATGCCTGGTCGTTCCTGTACCTTTGCTCATCTCCTGGAGTTCTTGCTCAAAGACATCCATAATCATTGAGGCTCGCCCCCCTCCTCCCCGCAGCGACCTCCGCCCGCACCCCCCCCCTCTCGCCCTCCAAGTAATTAATGCTATCAAACCACCCCCTCTCCCATGCATCTTCACTAATACCTACCAACGCCAATCCTCTTCTTGCCCAGTCAAACTTCCTCAAGCGATCAGGATCTCATTTTTACCCAATGGAGATCAGGAGCTTGTTCCCATCAGAGCAGCCAAAGGAAAGGTTGGAGCTTCAGCCTTCAGCATCAGGATCCTTCACCAAAGAATATTCCAGGTGTTTAATTTCCTATTAGTAATGGACTGTGTTTGATCTCCTGCAGTCCACAGATGACTCTCATATAAAAGTCTTCTCTAACACCAGTACACGAATATATGAAAGTCATCAATTTTTTTGGTGCTCAAAGGCCTGAATTTAAGGTGCTAAAAGTAACTCTACATCCAAACATTAACGTTGACTGGGTAAAGCATAGCTTTGACCATATGGACAAATTTTTTGGCAAGCAAAGTCTCTGTTTTTTAATGTGCTGTATAGGTTGTTATAGCTTTCTTCCAAGAAGCAAGGACTTTTTTTTTTTTTTAATTTATGTCTCAGTCAACAAAATACAGTGGGCTTGGGAAACCTAAGAAAATGAAAACAGTCACTGTTCCACTTTTTCCCATCTATTTGCCTGAAGTGGTGGGACCAGATCCACAATCTTAGTTTTTTTAAAAGTTGAGTTTTAAGCAGTTTTTCACTCTCCTCTTTATTCTTCAAGAGATATATATATCATTCTTTTTATATTTGCATAATTCTCCTTATACAAAAGCTCTATGGCTTAATTAACAAGGTTTCAATGGATGAGTATTAAGATAGTACTAATATTTCCGTTCTTTCAAATAACACTTTCATTACTGATTTCCCTTATTGTGGGTATGTTTGAGTTGTATGTATCTGGTAAAGTATTTCTAGAGTTAATTATTAGCGAAAAGATGCTGTTTCAAAAAATTTATATGTAATTTTTTTAGATATTCTGAATCCCAGTTTAGAGAATTTCACTATACAGTACTTAGTGTTTGGTTTACTGCCCATCCCGTAGTTTTAGTTCCAACTTACCTACAGAGGAAGTAAAATTTAAGATTCATACATAACTGGGCTGAAAATGAGCAGAAGTCAGAGTAAACATTTCCCAAAGATAAAGAAATGGCAAAGAAGCAAATGAATATATGTTGAACATAATTTAGCCATTAGGGAATAAGAATTAAGCCACAAGTTATCATTTTTGTACATTGTACTGTCTAAATATTTGTCAGAATCAATGTGTTAGGAAGGATGGGAATACTCAAAAATGGGACAGCCATTTTAAGAATAATTTTGTTTCTTTGTCATAATGTAAGGATACATCTACCATAAAGATTTCTCAATATTACACCTAGGTATTTAGTAATTATACCTATTTAATCTAATTATGAAAAACATTAAAACATGAGTAGACATAATTATTTTATAGCGACTTATATTACTTGAATGATCTGAAGGAAAAAGTAGGAAATACGATTTTAGATAAAAAGTCTCATTCAGTGAAAATAATAAATGAGGCAAGTTTGTGGATGTAAGGGGATTCGAAAAATCGGGCATTAATTGGGGGCAATGCATTATCAAAGGAGATTTTACTTAGGGAGTGATATGTGACGAGCATAAAACAGTGTTGATTATCGCCACACATCAATGACATTGTGATTAATAAATCTCCATGAATAAAAGTTCATACACAAAACGTAAGTTTTAAGCTCTATAAATAGCATATCTTTAAAAAAAATCAGCAAGTATATGTGTGTATATATTCAGTTCAAGTAAAGGATCAGTTCAGTCTCTAAGTTGTGTCCGACTCTTTGCGACCCCATGAATCGCAGCAGTATGTCAGGCCGCCCTGTCCATCACAACTCCCCCTGGAGTTTACTCAACTCATGTCCATTGAGTCGGTGATGCCATCCAACCATCTTATCCTCTGTAGTCCCCTTCTCCTCCTGCCCCAATCCCTCCCAGCATCAGGGTCTTTTTCCAATGAGTCAACACTTTCCACATCAGGTGGCCTGAAGTATTGGAGTTTCAGCTTTCCTAGCATCAGTCCTTCCAGCGTGAACACCCAGGACTGATTCCTTTAGGATGATGACTGGTTGGATCTCCTTGCAGTCCAAGGGACTCTCAAGAGTCTTCTCCAACACCCACTCCACAGTTCAAAAGCATCAATTCTTTGGCGCTCAGACTTTTTATTCACAAGTCCAACTCTCACATCCATTACATGACCACTGGAAAAAACCATAGCCTTGACCAGACAGGACCTTTGTTGGGCAAAGTTATGTCTCTGCTTTTAATATGCTTATCTAGGTTGGTCATAACTTTCCTTCCAAGGAGTATGCGTCTTTTAATTTCGTGGGCTGCAATCACCATCTGCAGTGATTTTGGAGCCCCAAAAAAATAAAGTTGGACACTGTTTCACTGTTTCCCCTATCTATTTCTGCATGATGTGATGGGACCAGATGCCATGATCTTAGTTTTATAAACGTTTGAGCTTTAAGCCACAATTTTTTTACTTTCCTCTTTCACTTTTCATCAAGTGGGCTTTTTAGTTTCCTCTTCACTTTCTGCCAATAAGGTGGTTCTTCTACATTCTTGAGGTATGATATTTCTCCTAGCAATCTTGATATTTGGAACCAGTTGTAGTGCCATGTCCAGTTCTAGCTTGTTTGCTTCCTGACTTGCATACAGGTTTCTCAAGAGGCGGTCAGATGGTTTGGTTACTCCATCTCTTTCGGAATTTTCCACAGTTTTATTGTGATCCACACAGTCAAAGGTTTTGGCCATAGTCAATTAAAGCAGAAATACATGTTTTTCTGGAAGAACTCGCTTGCATTTTCGATGATCCAGGGATTTTGGCAAGTTGATCTATGGTTCTTTGACTTTCTAAAACCAGCTTGAACGTCTAGAAGTTACGGGTCCATGTATAGCTGAAAGGCCTGGCTGTGAGAATTTTGAGCTTTACTTTACTAGCATGTGAGATGAGTGCAATTTTGTGGTAGTTTGAACATTATTTGGATTGCCTTTCTTTGGGATTGGAATGAAAACAGACCTTTTCCAGTCCTGTGCCACTGCTGAGTTTTTGCAACTCCTCTTGGCGCCACCCCTGACCTTGGGTGATGGGTTAGCTCCTCTCAGCCATGCTTCTATGCGGTTCTGTCGCAGCCATGGGCTTCCAAGGTGTACATATACACACACATAAGAAAGTTGAAAGTGAAGTCGCTCAGTCATGTCAGACTCATAGCGACCCCATGGTCTGCAGCCTACAAGGCTCCTTCGTCCATGGGATTTTCCAGGTAAGATTACTGGAGTGGGTTGCCATTTCCTTCTCCAGGGATCTTCTTGACCCAGGGATGGAAGTCTGGTCTCCTACATTGTAGCAGACGCTTTACCATCTGAGCCACCAGGAAAGTCCATATACATATATATATATATAACACACACACACACACACACACACACACAACACATCGCATCTTCTTTATCCATTCACCTCTTCTTGGACATTTAGGTCGCTTCCATGTCTTTGCTGTTGTAAAAGGTGCTGCTATTAGCATTGTGGTGCATGTATCTTTTCAAATTATAATTTTGTCCAAATATATGCCCATGAATGGGATTGCTAGATCATATGGGGACTCTATTTTTAGTATTTTAAGGAATCTTCGTACTATTCTCCATTGTGGCTGCAGCAATTTACATTCCCACCAACAGTGCAGGATAATTCCCTTTCTCCACATCTTCTACAGCATTTGTTATTTGTAGCTTTCTGACTATGGCCATTCTGACTGGTGTGAGGTGGTACCTCACTGTAGTTTTGACTTACATTTCTCTAATAACTAGAGATGTTGAGCATCTTTTCATATGCTTTTTGACCACCTGCAAGTCTTCTTTTGAAAAATATCTATTTATATCTTCTTTTAATTTTTTGTTTGTTTGTTATTGAGTTGCATGATCTAGTTGTATATTTTGGAGACTAAGCCCTTGTCAGTCACATCATTTGCTAGTTTGTTTTTTTTTTTCCAAAGTCCATGGAGTTGCCTTTTCATTTTATTTATGTTTCCTTTGCTTACAAAAGTTTGTAGCTTGAGTTTCTCTTTTGTTTATTTTATTCTATTTTGCTTTCTAGTTCCATTTTCTTGAAAAGATTGAACCTGTATTGATTTATGTCAGGGAATATTTTTTGCTTGGATTTTATTCAATAGTTTTAGATGCCATGTCTTTAAGTTTTTTAGTCAGTTTGAGTTTATTTTTGTGTATGATATGTATTTTAGTATGCATGAGGGTATTTGTAACTTCATCAATTTACAGATTTGAGGCTGTCCATTTTTCCCATAAATACTAGCTGAATCAGACAGTTTTTTATGCGTTGTATTTTCATGGCCTTTTTTGTCTAATATTGACTGTCGGGATGTTTGGGTCTATTTCTGGGGTTGTCTATTCTATTCCATTTGTATGTATTTGTGCTCAGTAACCACTCTATTATGATTACCTTAGCGTTGCAGTTTTGCCTGAAGTTTGGGAGGTTTGTGCATCCTGTTTTGTTCTATTCCCTTATGGATTGCTTTGGCAATTATGGATTTTTCGTTTGGTTCCATCTATATTTAGGATTACTTGTTTTAGTTTCTGTGAACATGTGTAATGTGTTATCTGATAGGTGCCACATTAGATAATCTATAGATTGGCTTGACGTTAGTATGGCACATTTTATACAATGTTCATTTCGTAACAATCTCAAAAGCATGGTGTAGTTTTTCATGATTACTGCAAATTCATAGCTTCGTTTTCCTTACCCAATGTTTTAATAGTTTTTTAAAATGTAAATATTTCACTACACTTGGCCAAGGTTATTTCTATGTAATTTTTTAATGTTTATTTTAAAAACATTTTTTTTTTTTTTACATTCTCGTTTACAAGAATATTCGATAGAACTCGATTTTGCTGATGAGTCAAGTAGATGTCAGTGAGTCAAACATCACCTAGTAACTTGTCGTGCAATCTTTTTGAGCTGCATATAAAAGAACCTTATTTTAGTAAGTGTAATTATAAAGTTATTAATGTACGCTTTTGTTTGTTGGTAATTCTCAGTTCTGTTCAGTCACTCAGTCTTGTCCAAAAAACTTTGGGACCCCATGAATGCTCAGCAGGCTAAGGTTTCCTGTCCATCACACAAACTCACGGGAGTCTACTGATATTAATGGTGCTTAGTATCATTTAGTTCGGGAGGATTGCCAGATCCAGAAATCCATCTCATCCTCTGTTGTCTCCTTCTTTTTCCCCCCCCCCTACCACCCCCCCCCCCACCCCCCCACCCCCCCCCCCCCCCCCTCTCCCACCCCCCCCCCTCTTGTTCAATACCACCTTCAAGTTTCTTGCCAACGAGCAAGCAGGGTCTTTTACCAAATGAGTCAGTTCTTCGCTTCAGGTGGCCCCAGTACTGAGTTTCAGCTTCTGCATTCCAGTCCTTCCAATGAGTATTCAAGAATGGAGTTTCCTAATCCAAGCGGACTCTTCAAGTGTCTTCTCTCAACACTCCAACAGCTCAAAAATCATTAATTCTTTCAGCTTTATTGAGAGTCCCCAACTCTCACTTCCATACATGTCTACTGGAAAAACCATAGCTTTTGACTAGTATGGATCTTTGTCTGGCAGAAAGAAATGTCTCTGACATTTTTAATATTCTATATATGTTGGTCATAGCTTTTCTTTCAAGGAGCAAGTGTCTATTAATTTTTGGCTTCTGTCACCATCCTGCAGTAATTTTGGTTGTGAGAGTTGGACTATAAAGGAAGAGGCCGAAATCTGAAAGAAATTAGATGCTTTTCAACTGTGGGGGTCGGATGTACAGTGAAGAATCTTGAGAGTTCTTTGGACTGAAAGGAGATAAACCAGTCCATCCTAAAGGAGCCCGGGGGGGGGGGGGGGGGTGAATCAGTCCTGAGTGTTTATCAGAAGGGACTGATGTTGAACCTGAAAATGCCAATAAATTTGGCCACCAGTTGCGAAGAGGTGACTCATTGTGAAGAAAAGATCGCCTTGATGCTGGGAGTATACAGGGACTGACGGCAGGAGAAGGGACAAACAGAGGGGATGGATGCTTTGGCATGCATCACCGACTCCATGGACAGGGAGTTTGAGTCAATTCTGGGGAGTTGGTGATGGAAACTCAGGTAAGAGGCCTGGTGTGCTCTGCGCAAAGGTCCATTGTGGTCACTAAAGAGGGTTGGACACAACTGTGCAACTGAATTGATCTGAAGGTGATGGAGATTAAATTACATGTAAATACAGGTTTTAATGTGGAGAAGTAAAAATAACAGAGAAATAACACATACCAAGATTTAATTACATAGTCATACAAAATTTTGAAAAAAAAATTAAGGTAAATTTTTCATAGATTATGAACTTACATTTTTTATTTTTTTTTTTTCGTGGGGATTTTATCTACATTTTTTGAATAATGCTGGATAAATCTACTTTAAATTTAAGTATTAAATATACTCCAAAAATAAAAAAATATATATATTTTATCTCCTGGAGTAATAAAAATCTTTTCTTGTGCTTCTGAATCTCTAGACTCTTGACAACAGTATAAAATATCTGAGGACATAATTCTTAATGTTACATTATGTGTGTGTTAATGACCAGTATGTGTCCAACTTTTGACAACCCATGGGCTATTGCCTTCCCCAGATTACCGCTGTTTTTTCTATGGATATTCTCCAGACCAAGGATACTGGTGTAGGTAGTCATGTCCCTCTTCTCCAGAAAGGATTTCATCCCAACCCAGGATAACTCACTCAGGTCTCCTGCATTGTAGGGGAAAATGGATTCCTTACCTTCTGAGTCACCAGGCAAAGCCCATATATTCAGCCATATTCTATGGAATGAGAAACAAAAGAGAAGGGAAAAAATTAAAAAAAGAAAGAAACAAAAAGAGGGATTTTTGTTTTTTTTCTAACTTCCTAGCCATAAAACTATAGAGGATAGCCCTGAGAGGAATTCTCTTACCTCCTACTTCTGAAGTATTTCAGGGTGCATATAGTTTTTTCTAATTAAATGTAACCACAGTTACTTACAAATTGAAAAGACTATGGAAAAGTTTAATAAAATGCAATAGAACAGATGGTTAAGCTAATTGACTCATATTAATTAAAATTAAACTCTCAACTTGCACCTTAAGAACATGGGATAATTCTCATAGAGCATCTGGATTGTATATTAAAACAATTATATAAAACAATTTCAACAAACTTCAACTGTCTCGATAATGATGGGATAATCTAGGTAGAATTTGCTATAAATATAACTTAAAAGAACACAAATATTTGAAAATTAGAATTAGTTTATAAACAAATATATGTAAATAAAAGAGAATGATAAAATTTAAAAACATTTTGAATTGAAAAAGAAAGAATAGGACCTAAAAAATCTGGTGGAAATGAAGTTAAAGGAATTTTTAAATGGAAAATGAAAAGATTATAATGCATATATTAGAGAATGTATTACAAATACCGAATTCAATTATTTAAGTTTTACAAAGAAGACTCAATATGCCAAAAAATTTTGGGAAAAACTCAGAAGGGGCCCAACAGGACTGGAAAAGGTCTTTTTTTCGTTCCAATCCCTAAGAAAGGCCACCCCCAAAGAATGCTAAAATTACCGTACAACTGCACTCATCTCACAGGCTAGTAAAGTAATGCTCAAAATTCTCCAAGCCATGTTCAGCAATATGTGAACGATGACTTCCGATGTTAAAACTGGTTTTGAGAAGAGGCAGAGAACCAGAGATCAAATTGTCAACATCTTCTGGATCATCAAAAAAGCAAGAGAGTTTTAGAAAAAACACATGTATTTCTGCTTTAAATTGCCCTATGCCAACACCTTTAACTGTGTGGATCACAAAAACTGGAAAATTCTGAGAGATGGGAAACCAACCACCTGACCTGCCTCTTGGAAAACCTATATGCAGGTAAAGGAAGGAACAGTTAGAAACTGGACATGGAACAGACTGGTTCAAATAGGATAGGAGTACATCAAGGCTATATATTATCACCCTGCTTATTTAACTTATATGTAGAGATAATCATGAGAAATGATGGGTGGAGGAAGCACAAGACTGCAATCAAGATTGCTGGCAGAAAATTCATTAACATCAGATATGCAGATGACACCCCCCCAAACCGTATGGCAGAGTGCAAAGAAAGGAACTTACAAAGAGACTAATTTGATGAAAGTGATAGAGGAGAGTGAAAAAGTTGGCTAAAAGCGTCAAACATTCAGAAAAAACTAAGATCTATGCATCAGGTCCCATAAAATTCATGGCCAATAGAGGGGAAGGAAACAGTGGAAACAGGGGATGACTTATATTTTTCTGGCTCCAAAATCACTGCAGCGGGGTGACTGCAGCCTTTGAAATGAAGACACTTACTCCTTGGAAGGAAAGTGACGACCAACCTAGATAGCATATTAAAAACATAGACATTGCTTTGACAACAAATGTCCATGTAGTCAAGGCTAGGGTTTTTTTCCAGTGGTCAGGTATGGGTGTGAGAGTTGGACTGTGAAGAAAGCTGAGCGCCGAAAAATTGATGCTTTTGAACCGTGGGTGTTGGAGAAGACTTTTGAGAGTCCCTTGGACTGCAAGGAGATCCAACCAGTCCATTCTAAAGGAAAGCAGTCCTGGGTTTCATTGGAAGGCTGATGCTAAAGCTGAAACTCCAATACTTGGCCACCTCATGCAAAGAGTTGACTCATTGGAAAAGACCCTGATGCGGGAGGGTTTGGGGTGCAGGAGGAGAAGGGGATTACAGAGGATGAAATGGCTGGATGGCATCATCGACTCAATGGACATGAGTATGAGAAAACTCCAGGAGTTGATGATGGAAGGGAGGCCTGATGTGCTGTGTTCATGGGTTCCCAAAGAGTCAGACACAACTAAGCGACTGAACTGAACTGAAAATTCTCCCTAATAAAACCCCAAAGAAATTAGAAGGAAAGAAAAAATAAAAATAAAAAGTAAAATCAGTTAAATAAAAAAGTATATATTAACAAAGTAAAATTTTAGGTTTTTTTTTCTGTTTTAAAAATTTCAATAAAAATAATAAACTTCAATAGGTTTCCTCAACAGGAAATGAAGGCAAAACAATTTCCAGAATGAGGTATACAGAGGAGGATAGTGAGTACAAGCCACTCAGTAGTGTCCAACTATTTGCAATCCCATGTACTATACAGTTCATGGAATTCTCCAGGCCAGTACAGTCCACAAATTCTCCAGGCCAGAATGCTAGAGGGGGTTTAGCCTTTCCCTTTCTCCAGGGGATCTTCCCAACTCAGGGATAGAACCCAGGTCTCCTGCATTGGAGGGGGATTCTTTACCAGCTGACCCCACTAGGGAAACCACAGAGGAGATATCAAATCCTAAATATATTAAAAAGAAAATAAATTAAATAAATGTAGCCTAACTCAAAATTGACAATATGATTAAATGAATAATCTCTTGAGTAGCACAACTTATTTAAATTGTAACAAACAAGTAGACAAAAACAAATCTGAGTATTTATATGTAAACTAAAGCAACGGGATGTTTGCTTTCCCAAAAGGATGCCCTTTATCTGATAATATATATTCAATAATAATTATCTCAAAGAGGCAGATAATGTTCTGTTTTATTTTCTGAAATATTTATTAGCTTCATTCATTTACTCTCTGTGTCCATGGTGTATCATATCTCAATACACTTATATATAAAAATCCATTCTTGGTGTCATATGGAAATGGATTTTAAATAAACAAATTGAGAAATTCCGTAGCAATCCAGGTGATGGTTGATGGTGGCTTGTATTGAAAATCAATAGAAATGGAGCAAAGTGGAAGATAGAGAAAGCTTTTTTTTAAAATGGAATTGTCAGGATATTTTCTTTGAGGTGGTATGGAAACGGGCAAGTTAATAGGGGGGTGGTTAAGATAGGGCTAGAAAACAAATGATGTTTTTTTAGAAGAACAGAAAATATTAGGTAGGATCCTTAAATTATTTTTAAAATAATTTTTTCCCCAGAGTACACCCCTTATATAAAAGAGGAAAAAAAACAAGGAAAGTGGTAAAAAAAAACTCCAATTCAAACTTTTAAAACCCTAGGATTTTAATAATGTTTGGTACTTAACTTGTACCACAATGTAATTAAATTTTGTTTGCTCTAGTTATGTTGCTTAGTATGCTCATATTTTTTGTGAAAAATTTATCAACATACTGCCAGCTGGCAAAAATATTTTGACAAAAATACCTCATTAAAAATCACCAACTTATCTTCAAATTCTCTGAACATTTTGGTGCAAAATCTGAATTCATGCAGTTATGTGTTAGCTGCGACAGCCTGACTCGCTGATCTTGCTGTGTGAAAAGATATGTCTTAGGGGTGGGTTGTTGAGAATGATGTTTTTTTTGCCTAGATGTTTAAATATTTCATGATTAAAGTTTGACATTTTTGTTTGATTAAGTACTCAGCGAATATTTTCCAAAATTTTTTTTTATAATGTTAATAAGATCTAGTGAACTTTAAAAAAATTTAGGTTTCTTTACTCCAGTTTCTATATTTTTCGTCTATTATTTTTTAGCATTATTTTTGGGGAATTAGCATATTATAAGTTGCTTTAGAATGATAGTTATTTTCTATTTAGTTTTTTCTTTGATAATAAAAGTCAATTTATATATAACCTTTACAGCAGAATATTGTTCTATTATAAAAACATTCTTTAACCCTTCCAAAATATAGTTAGCCACTATATTTACTGTAACTTGAATATAGCCCTGTTAAAATATCACAAACCAGCTTTTTTTTTTTTTTCTGATTGAAAACATTTTTAATTGTTTAGCATTTGGTTAGTTTTTTCTTTTATGCGTCTCATTCAACAGAAATGTTTACTTAAAGATGACTGAGATGCTTTTATAGTTAAAAATAAATCTATTTTCAATCGTTCCCTATTCAATTGCAAAGCATTTATTATCTTATCTGTATTCCCAGTCATAATTAGCAAGATAGAGTTGATTCATAAATCTAATACCATTTTTCATTTAGAACTTAGTGTCTACATACTAACTAATAAAAATATTATAGAACTGTGTTCATAAATTTTGATCAAAACAGATCTCAAGTCTTTTATCCTCACTAAATGATTTCAGAGTCAGATGGTTCATTCATAGTTTTTGCTTTTCTGGTTAGTCTTGTAATATTTACTTCCATGTTTGTGTTAGTCAAAGATAGGACTGCATGCTTATGAGTACACATGCTTTTTTTTTAATCTCTGGTTTTTTAAATGATGTGTTACATAAGACTGAATGAGGCAAATCATCATCTAGCGTGCGTGTTAATCACTCAGTCACCTCTGCCTCTGCGACCCCATGGACTAGGCCTGCAGGCCCCTCTCTCCATGGGGATTCTGCAGGCAAGAATACTGGAGTGGGTTTCCATCTGTCCTCAGGGGATCCCCCAACCCCAGAAAATTGAACCCAGGTCTCCAGCATGCAGGTGAATTCTTTACCATCTGAGCCACCAAGGAACCCCAAGAATACTGGAGTTGTAACTTACCCCTTCTCCAGGGATCTTCCACACTCAGGAATAGAACCCAGGTCTCCTGCATTGCAGGCAGATTCTTTCCCAGATGGCTTCCAGAGAAGCTCTGTAATTATTTTACAGTAATGCAACGTCTTCTAAGTAAAATATCTCACTGCACTAACAATTTCCTCTCAAAACAATTGTTCTCCTTATAGCTGGAGAGATCATTTTAAAATTTCAGGTTCTATCATGTCATTCTTTTGCTAAAAACCTTTAGTGTCTTTGAATTGCTTTAAGAAAAAAAAATATTATATATATGACAAAGCCCTTGCATATAATTTTTTGCAAGTGGCAGGTTGTTCTATATCCTGGTCTGTGTCTATCTCAGTCTCGGTTCACTCTATCTCTCTCTAGTTTCAATAATAAAAATATTTTATACTCTTTTTCTTTCCCCATTTTTGTCTTTATTTTTGTTTTAAAGAGTAATAATGAATACAGTATTTTATTAGGTCCGATATACAATGTAGCGTTTCAATATTTGCAACATTATGAGACGAACCCCCATAATAAGTAAATTCCAACTGCCACCTTACAAATTCATAGAGTATTAGTGAATATATTTTTCATGATGAACATTGCATTCCCATAAGTTACTTTAAACCTCGAAGTTGTACTTCCTAATGTCCTTCACACATTTAACATCCAACCCAGCTTCCCTCCCCTTTGGTAGCCAGCAATCTGTTCTCTGTATCTGAGTCGGGGTTTTATTTTGCTTTTTTTGTTTGTTTGATTGATTTTTAGATTCCACAGATAAGCGAATGATATGGTATTTATCTGACTTCACTTAGCTTAATATTTTAAAGGTCCAATCTATGTTATCATAAATGGAAACAATTTCATTCTTTTTATGCCCGAGTGATGTTTTATCATGTGTGTGTGCTTGTATTCTTTATTCATCCTTTAAACAATAAGCATTTAGATTATTTCCATATATTGTATTAAAAATAATGCTGCAGTAAACAGAGGAATACATATGTCTTTTTGAATTAGTGTTTTCATTTTCTTCAGAAAAATACTCAGTGTGACATTTTGGATGATAAAATAGTGTTTTTTTTTTTTTTTTAAAATGAAATTTCCATATTGTTCTTCAAATTGGCTGGCCCAAATTTTAAACATTCTCCCCAACAGTGGACAAGGGTTCCCTTTTTTCCACATTCCTGCTAACACTTGTTATTGTTTTTTAGTCATTGTAACAGGTGGTGTCTCATTGGGGTTTTTGATTTGCAAATCCCCTGATTTGTGTCATTGATCATCTTTTCATGTCCTATTAGCCGTCGGGTCATATTCAGAAAAATGTCTATCAGGTCTTCTGCTCATTTTTTTTTTAATTGGATTTATGTGCTGTGTGTGTTTATTAGTTGTCTCTGTTCTTTTTAGATTTTGGATGTTAACAACTTATCAAATTATGATTTGCCAATACCTTTTTCCATTCAGTAGGCTGCTTTTTTCATTTTGTTAATTGTTTCTTTGCTGCATAGAAGCTTTTAGTTTGATTTAGCCCCTTTTGTTTATTTGGACTTCCCTCATAGCTCAGTTGGTAAAGAATCCACCTGCCAATGCAGGAGACCCCCATTTGATTCTCTGGGTGGGAAAGATCTCCTGGAGATGGGATAGGCTACCCACTCCATATACTTGGGCTTCCTTTGTGGCTCAGCTGTAAAGAATCTTGCCTGCAAATGCAGGAGACCTGGGTTTAATCCCTTGGTTGGGAAGATACCTGGAGAAAGAAAGGCTACCCACTCCAGTATTTCTGGCCTGGAGGAATTTCATGGATATGCAATCTATAGGGTCACAAAAGAGTTGGATGGGACTGAGAGACTTTCACTTTCATTTGTTTATTTAAGCTTTTTGTTCCCTTGTCTTTGAAATTATATTAAAAAAAAAATCACTAAGACTAATGTCAGAAGCTTACTGCCTGTGTTTTCTTTTAAGAGTTTTGGGATTTCGGTCTTTCATTCAATTTTGTATCCTGAACCTTTATTTGTTAGTTCTATCAGCTTTTGTTGGGATCTTTGGGGTTTTTTCTTTAGGTAATATCATGTCATCTCCAAATAGTGCAGGCTTTAATTCTTTCTTTGCAATTTATATGCCTTTATATAAGGCATATTAATCCTTAAATTTGGTTTTCTTCTAATTGTTCTGGCTAAAATTTCCAATACTATTTTGAATAAAAGTAGAGAAATGGGGCCCTTTGCTGTCTTTTTCATGATCTTAGAGGAAACACTTTCATATTTTCACCATGAGTATGATATTAACTGTGAGTTTGTTATGTATGGGCCTTTATTATTTTGAGGTACATTCCCTTATACCAAATTTGTTGAAAGTTTTTTTTTTTTTTTACCATAGTAGATATTAATTGTGTTAAAGGCCTCCTCTGATCTATTGAAATAATATTATTTTTATTTTGGGACTTTGTTAATGTGGTTGTAGAGTGGTGATGGATTTTGTAGATGTTGATCTACTTTGTATTCATGGGTAACTCCACATCTATCATGGTGTATGACCTTTATAGTGCATGATATATTCCATTTGTTAATATTGTTTGAGAATTTTTATATCTATGTTCATCAGAGAGAGTGGCCTGATTTTGTTTTGCTGTTGTTTTTGATGTCATTGTTTGTATTCAGCTTTGGGTTAATGCTGGCCTCATAAATGAGCTCAAAAGATTTCTTTCTCTTCAAATTTTTGGAAAGTTTGAAAAAGATAGATATTAAATCTTTTAATATTTGAAAGATTTCACCAGCCCGGGCCCATCTAGTCCTAGAATTAAATTGGTTGGAAGCTTTTGATTACTGACTCAGTTTCCTTACTAGGAATTTTCTATTCAGATTTTCTGTTTATTCATGATTCAGTCTTGAAAGATTGCAAATTGCTAAAATGTATCCATTTCTTTTTTAGGTTTTCCAGTTTGTTGGCATATAATTGTTCATAGTAATGTCTTATAATCCTTTGTATTTCTGACATCAGTTATATTTTCTTCTCTTTTCCTTCTGATGCTACTTATTTACATATCTCTTGGTGACTCTAGCTAAATGTTTGTCATTTTGTTTACCTCTTAAATAGGCCAGCTCTTTATTTTATTGATTTTTTATTATTTTGGTAAACTCTTTTTTCACTTATTTCTATTCTGATCTTTGTGATTTCCTTTCTTCTGCTCAATTTAGTCTTCATTTGCTCTTTTAATTTATTTATTTTTAAAAATTTGTATTTTTTTTAGTGGAGGCTAATTACTTTACAATATTGTAGTGGGTTTTGCCATACATTGATATAAATCAGCCATTGTTTTACATGTTTCCCCATCCTGAAACCCCCCTTCCCACCTCCCTCATTTGCTCTTTTACTTCTGGTCCCTTTAAGGGTAAAGTAAAATTTTTACTTGAGATTTCTCTTGTTTTTTCAAGCTGGGCCTCCTGTATTGCTATAACTTCCCTCTTAGAACTGCTTTTTTTTTGCTGCATCTCATAGATTTTTATTTTCATATTTCATATTTCAAACATTCCATATTTCTGTTTTATCTGTTATCTAGGTATTTTATTAGTTTTCCTTAGATTTCACCTTATGATCCAGAATTTTCATTAATATGTTATTATTCTCCACATATTTGATTTTTTATAGTTTTTTTCTTGTAATTGAGATCTAATTTTACTTGCATTGTGGTTCAGAAAGGATGACTGGATGGTTTCAATTTTTTTGATATTTTACCAATGCAAGATATATGTGGCCCTAGGGATGTGGATACGTATTTCTGGTGGAAAGGTTCCATGGTGCACTAGAAAAAGGTGAAATTGATTGTTTGGGGTGCAAATAGTCTCTATAGATATCAATTAGCTAGTTCTACGATTTGGTCCATTGTGTCATTTAAAAAAATTTGTGTTTCCTATGTTAATTTTTGTTTAGTTGATCTATCCATAGGTGTTGAGTGGGATATTAAAGATCTCCCACTATTATTGTGTTATTGTTAATTTCCCCTTTAATAACTTTGTTAGCATTTGCCTTACACCTATGTGGGTGCAGTTGCTCCTGCGAAAGTCGCTTCAGATTGGGTGCGATAGGACGGCAGCCTCCCAGGATTTATCAATTGTTTGGAGTTGGTCCTTCTTCTTGGATATATATTAAATTGTTTTTATTCCTTGATTGAACTCCTTTGATCATTATGTTAGTTCCTTCTTGTCTCTTTTCACAAGCCTTTATTTTAAAGTCGTCTAATTTATCTGATATGAAATATTGCGACTCCTGCTTTCTTTTGGTCTCCATTTGCATGAAAATATTTCTTTTGCCAGCCCTTCACTTTCAGTCTGTATGTGTCCCTTGTTTTGAGGTGGGTCTCTTGTAGACAGCATATATAGGGTGTCTTGCTTTTGTATCCACTTCAGCAGTCTTTGCTTTTTGGTTGGGACATTCACCAGATTACATTTAAGGTAATTATCGATAAGTGAATGGTCCCGTTGCGCCAATTTCGCTTTGTTGTTATTGGGTTCAATGTATCATAGCAATACGCGTTTCTTGTATTTCTGTTCTAGAAGAAGATCCTTCAGCTTTAGTTGAACTAGAGGACCTGTGTTAATGCTGTGGTGGCTTGAATTCGTCCCAAACCTTTTGCTTGAGTCCTGTAAAGCTTTTGGAATTCTCCTTCATATCTGAATGACATCCTTCTAGTATACATAATCATGGAGTTTGTAAGGTAATTCTCTTCATTACTTAAGTAGGTCCTCCATTTCCTTCTTGGTCTGAAGAGTTTCTCTATTGAAAGATCAGGCTGTATCCTTATTGGAATCCCCTTGTGTTGATATATTTCTGTATGTTCATTAAAGTCATTGCTTTTTCATTATTTTCTATCTGCATAACTATTTATTTATATAAATGAGGTGGTAATTTCCTATTATTGCTGTCAATTCCTTCCTTTATATCTGTTAATGTTTGCTTTAACTATTTTGGAGCTCTTATGTTAGGTGTGAATTGTATGTGCCTACTGCATTTAGCAAGGTGCTGAAGATACAAGAGGGGAGGAGTGGGCTTTAGCGTGAAACAGGGGAATGCCTTTTGCATGCTTGGCAACCAGCTTTAGGCTGAGAGTGATGAAATGATGCGACTGCTAAAGCTTGACAACCTCACCCAGGGGTGAACAGTATCATAACCACCCACCCCTGCTGATAGACTTTTGTACAGAGCAGTAAAAAGTTGCAACCATTTCTACCTACCTGTCCCAGGAAAGAAGTTGAGGAATGCTGTAATACCCACATTCTTTGGCTTCAGCAAAGCAGTGAGATAGTGCCACTGCTCACCTCTAACTATCTTAGAAGGTGGCCAGAGTGTGCTGCATCCTTACAAAGCTTTGAGATTGGGCCAGCAGATTATGTTGAGGAAGTAGTAATGGAAACTAAACCCGATTTCTGTCTCTGGGGAGCATTTTGTACCCTACTACTCCAGATGACATTTTTAGGTTAGCAAATAGATCTCCATTAATGCCTAGGTACATTTCAATATGTGATTTTTCATCTTTTGCTTTTGAGATCAGTTGTGGAGTTCATCGAGTTTTGTGGTCTTTGCAGAGAAAAATTATTTCCCTATACAGCTACATATTTGGTGGTTCTATGGGAGGAGGTGAGATAGGGATCTTCCTATGGGGCTATCAGTGCTAATTCCAGCAACCTGAGCCTTCTAAGCATTTTTCCCAGTATCTGAAACCCCTTGTGTCCCTCTTTCCCGATCCTTCTTGATCCAATTAACTCTGACTTAATCTTCATATTTAAAAGCAAACTTTCTATTCTTAGGAAACTTTCCATTATGCTGCAGTTAAATCAAGTTTCTTTCTAATGTATTTGTAGTAACTTTCAAGCTTCCTTATAGCAGTGTACCATTTTTACTTTCTGTTTGTTTTGTTTTGTTTTAATTATTGTAAAGTTCATGAAAAGAAATTTGGTTGTCCCTTTGGTTTCAATTTTTTCTTGTAACTATTGAATGTTGTTACTGGAAGATGGTTCTTCTCCATGGTGGGAAGGACTCAGAGATGAGACATGGGGGCCCAGAAAACACAGCAAAAGTTTTATTAAGTGATATTACCCCTCTCCCGGAAGGAGAGTGGCCAGGGTCAGTGAGCAGCTGCACCAAGGTCCTTTGGCAAGCCAGCTATATGGGATATGAAAATGATTGTGTGAAATTTCATTGAGGAAAGAAGGATTTGGGGGTTTTATTCTTGGTTTTTGTCACAGCTCCACCTTCCAAGGAGAGGGAATGGGTTTTTTGGGCTTTTATTGGAAGTGGCCTTGCCATATGCTGAGGAACTTCTTATCTCAAGGCTAGTTATATTGTAAATTTGCGCATAATGAATAAGGATGTTGCATTCAGATGTAGAGAGTCCAGTTTTTCCCACGTTTCTTTCTTTGTCTCAGGACCCCTGTCACCACACAGTGTGTTTTTCCTGCCACCTGGCTGTGCCCTTTTCTATGCTCACATCTATTTACCTGCCTGATCTTACGTATCTGTACATTTCAAGCTCATAGTCAATAGGTGCTGGGCTTACCCTGGTGGCTAGTGGTAAATAATTCACCTGCATTGCAGGAGCTGCAGGAGATTTTGGGGGGAGATTCCTGGATTGGGAAGATCCTCTGGAGGAGGGCAATGGCAACCCACTCCAGTATTCTTGTCTGGAGAATCCATGGACAGAGAAGGCTTGTAGGCTACAGTCTACAGGGTCTCAAGAGGGCGGACAGACTGGGAAACAACTTAGCATCAAGCACAATAGTTGTTGAATAAATGAATAAATTGAAATCATGATGTGGGTCTAAATTTTATTTTCCTATTTTTAAATAATATAAGCATAACAAGATTTGTAAGTAGAAAAAGTAACTATTTTTATATTAACAAACTTTCTTTAATTCTTTTTTAATATAAAAATTCATTTGTATCAAATGTGCTTGGAGATTTTTAAGTACTTTAAAACCAAGATACCAAATTATGAAATGTTAAATTTTAAGTAAACCAATGTAAAGGCAAAAATATATAGCATATGGAATGTCTATAGTAAGCATTCAATAAATTAAATTTTGATTTTAAAAGATACAGTTTTTAGTGGAAAAAAAATGTTATATTAAAGAAATATTTTCATCAGGTTTGGGTTTTCTTGAGAACGCTGCTTCTTTTGGTTTGGAGTATGCCTCTTCTTTTCCTGTGTACTTTCTTATAAAGTGGTCCTTTGCCTGAAAATAATGCTTTCTCACCTCCACTGATCCTGAACCCGCAGTTTCTTCGATTTAACAGTTCATTGATGAATGACAATCACGTGGTTACCAGGAATAACAGTTTATAGAGGAAGAGGAGAAAAATTTTGAATAAATTTTCTTCCATCTCAGCTATTCAGGCAAAATACTGAACAAAAGGTGAACCCCAAGGTTACTTGCTGTATGCAAGCAGTAAGTGTAGCATCAAAGGACAACTGTGACTCCATCTAGGAGCTAAGAGTGTTCTAATGGCAGTATCATATATATTTATTAGAAAAAATGGTACCAATTTTTTTCCTTTGCCCTATCTAAAGCAAGCTCCATATTTTATCACAATTTTATGAAAATGACCCTCATGTTACTTCCTCGGTATGGGGCTGAATCCTTGCTTTCTATCAAAATTCATATTTTTAAACCCCACTCTTAGTTAATGGTATTAGGAGGTTGGGCCTTTGGGAGGTAACTAGGTTTAGATGAGATCATGAGGGTGAGCCTCAGGAGTGAAACTAGTGCTTTATAAAAATCATCATTGAGCTTACTTCCATTCTTGTCTTTCGCCCTGAGGATACAAAGAGAAATCAGCAGTCTGAAAATCAAAAGGGTGAACTCCTCAGAATTTAACTATGCTGGTGCTCTGATCTCTGACTTCTGTCTTCAGAAATAAATTACTGTTGTTTAAGCCACCAAGTCTATGACATTTTGTTATTGCAGCCACAAAATGGACTAAGAAAGCCACTAATACCTATGCCTTAGAGAGAAAACCCAGGTAGTGTTTATCTCCTTGCTTGCCCCTAACTCCAGCCCTGGGGCTCAGACATATACCTCCCTGGAGAACTCCATGGCCCTGATCATTAAACGGCCCGTGAAGGGTGCTCTGGTGAAGTGTCAGAGCAACTGGCTGGAAAATCCTCACTCGGAACTTGCTGGAAACTTGCCTCCATGGAGGCCTGGAAAAACCTCCCACTGAAATGCTGCTCCTCAGAATTTGCTGTGAACCAAACTAAGGGCTGCCCAGGGGAAACAGCTTTCTGCCAAATGCTGCTGACTGCTTGAACTGCAGAGTCAGGAGCTACAGACTCCACAAGGTGGAATCTGAGCTACTTCAGAGCCTAGGAAGAGAAAGAACCTCCCCCTCTGGAAGGGCAGGTCGTGGTCTCAAGTTCGGGGTGTGTGTCTGCGTGAGTCGCTAGTGTGACTACAAGTGTTTTTTGAACCCTGGCTGAACGTCTTTCTGGGCAGGGTATGGAGCTTTATTCCTAAACTGCAATTTCTTCCGCTCCTAATGCTTGCGATGCAGGCTTCTCCTTTCCCGTGGATGTGGGGTTTTTTCTTCTGTTGTTTTTTTTTGTTCTGTTTTCTTGTGAGATCCAACATTTTCCATATCTTAAGATGGTTGTTGCAGCAGAGAGTTTGTAATTTTGGAGTTCATGCAGAAGATGAGGCACAAGTTCCTTTCTACTCCAGCGCATCTTGAAGCAACAGAAGTTACATTTTATCTGACAAAGGCCTCTGCTTGAGTCAAAAAGCTGTCATTTTTTTCATAGTAAGTCATGTATGGATGTAATTAGAGTTGGATTTAGATAAGCAAGCTGAGGGTGCACCTAAAGTAATTGGTGGGCTTTTGAAGCTAGTATGTGTTAAGAGTAAGACTCTTGAGTGCGCTTGGACAGCAAGGTAGTCTCCAACCAGTCCAATCCTTTAAAGGAAAATACAGTCCTGAATCATTCATTGAAAGGAACTGATACTGAAGCTGGAAACTCCGAATCCTTTGGACGGGACACCTGATGCATATAAAAAAAAAAAAAAAAGGAAAAAAAAAGAAGGAAAAAAATAGATAAAAAGAAGAGGCTGACTCATTGTGAAAAGACCGTATGCTGGGAAAGATTTGAACGGCTAGAGGGCGGAAACGAGGATACATAGCGGGGTGAGAATGTTTTGGATATCATCACTGACGTCGAATTGGACAATGATTTAGAGGGCAAGTTCGGTCATGAGTTGGTGATTGCGACGAGGGAAGCCTGGTGATGCTGCAGTCCAATGTGAGGGTCAGGCAGAGAGTTGCAGCGACAGACGAAGTGACTAGGAACTGAGTTTGGCGATGGTGTACTTGAGAGCATGCGTACTAGTATTCCCTTGCTCACCTGTGAATCTTATAGTAGGCAAACAGTCGTCATATAGTTCAGCTAGAACAAAGAAGAAATTATGCAGTCTAGATCATTGTCAATGCCTTAAAGGTAAGTTCTTTATCTTATCTATGGGTGATGTCTTTTATATCTTCTATCTCATTCTAACTAGATTTGTGTATACACTGAGAGACTCTTCATCTTTCTCCTCCTTTGCTTAAACGAGAATATAAAAAGAAATATCACTCTAAAAGTTCTGAACCATGTTGTTTCATTATTCCTGTGTCTGTTTTCCCCATTATGGATAACTGTAAAGAGTGTAATAGCTTTTACCTATACAAGTTTTTTCCAATTTTTGAGTAAAATTACTTTAATTAAGCATTAGATAACATGCATAAGGCTGTTGTTTGGTTGTTCAGTCGCGTCAGTGTGTCAGACTCTTTGCGACCTAATAACAAGGATCTTGGCAGAACAGCCAGTTTCTCTGTCGCGGCTCACTATCTTACCCAGGGGAGGAGTTTGCTTCAAACTCAGTCCTATTAAGCCGATGATGACACCCAGAAGCCTATGGCTTCATCAGGCTATGGTCACCCCTTTCTACTCCTGCACTTCAATATTTCTCAAGGCATCAGGTATTTTACGCCGACTTATTGGCTCTTATATCATGTGGGGTCAGACTACTGGAGGCTTGCTCAGCTTCACCAGTCATCGCTTCCAATTGAATAGTCAGGTTAATTTCGGCTTTAGGATTTAGCTGGTTTGATCTCCTTGGCTGTCGTGGCAAGTGTCTAAGAGTCTTCTTCAACAATCGAACAGTTTTGAAAGTAAGCGATGCGATTTTTTCAGGCATTATCAGCCTTCAATTTTATAGTCGCAACCCGATACCGGGGGGGGGGGTGGGACATCGATGTTACTTGGTTATATTTCACTGTATAATTCTTGGGGTGCAAAGGGCTAAGAAAACTTGGCCTATTATGAGTTATGAGAATTGGATATTTGTACATCTTTCAATCAAAAAGGATAGTATAGATGGGGCGGGGATTTGTATAGTGAGTTTGGGACATTTGGAGGGGAAGGAGGTGTGCGTGTGACATCATGTGGTAGTTTGTATTGGAAGGGAGGATGGTACTTAGGTATGTGAGTGGGTGCAGTTTGTTTTGAGATTGGATGGACATAGGTTTGAGTGTGTTGATTATAAGTGTGAATGGAGGTGATGTATTAGGTTGGAGATTGGTTCGGATGGGTTTTCTTCTGGGGGGTGTAAGTATGCTTTGTAAATACTATCTTAAATTCAGGAAGAGAGATTCTTTTAGTTCTTCTTTTTGCTATCGCCATTGTGGGTGAGCTGTCATCTGTTTAATCGCTAATGGGATGAGTTCTCCATGAGCAACTCTTGATTCCGGGGTTTGGAGCTTCATTCAGCCCTAACATCATATGATAAACTCTGGCATATATAATTTAAATGAAGCAGGTTGATCAATATACAGGCCTGACATACTCCTTTTCGGCGCAAGTTTTTAATCACTCAGTTGGTTCGCATGTCTGGTTTCTGTCGTCTTTGACCAGGCATACAAGTTTGCTGCGAGGAGGCAGGTAAGGTTGTCTTTGGTAGTCCGCATCTTCTTTAAGAATTTTACCACAGGCATTGCTTGCTGTAGCCTACACGTAGTCAAAAGCGCTTATTAGCATAGTCAAGTAATGCAGGAAGTAGATGTTTTTTCTGAATTTCTTTTGCTTTTTCTAGATTCCAGCAGTTGATTAGTGCTAGCTGATCTCTTGTTCCTCTGCATTTTCTAAATCCACTTGCACAATCTTGGAAGTTTTTGTTTTCAATTGCCTAAGTCTTTGTACAGCCGATTTTTGAGTATTACCTTGCTAGTGTGAGAAATGGAGATTTTAAGGGCTTATTTCTCTTTATTTCTTAATAATAAGTAGTGATTTAACAGTATGTATAGAGCACTATATGGATTCTATAAAATATACACTAGAATACTGTTAAGGAGATGCGGATGAAAATTTGGCGAGCATAAATCTAGGTTCTAAATTGTACAGTAAGTTTAACCAGTTAGACTTCTATTCTTACGTGATAATAGTAGCTTTGAGTGGATAACTGTTGTAGCTATGAGGGAGACAGCATTATTACAGAAGGTCAGGTGAGAGATGAATGGGTGGAGGGTGGTGAGGGCTGCACTAATTAAGTATAGACCGGCTCTAAACGTTAGAGATCAATGTCTGGTATTCAGTCATTGACCAGTCACAATAAAGCAAATACGCACATGAAGTGACCATACATAAAGCTTTTGACTTCTCAATTGTTGTGCATGTTAAAATTATGTTCATACATCCTATGTAGTTTATTAACTGTGGGCTAATAGCATTGTCGTTAAAAAAAGAACAAACCTTAATTTTAAAATATCTAGTTGTGGCTTAAAAAATATTAACCTATCTTTCTGATCTGTCAGGCAAAATATAAATCATTTTGTTGGTGGGAGGTTTGAATATTCTAGAGAATGTCTTCAAAGACATTGACACAGATGACATATGATAGTGAGTGCAAAGGATTGTTGGAAAAATGGTGCCGGACATGCTCGAAAACACGCAAGGTTGCTAAGCAAACGGCTAAATTGTAAATACAGTGGGCAGTGATCTGATTATGGGCGAATTAAGTGATAAGAAGCACTGAAAAGCAAAGTTGTATCTGTAACTGGCGATGTAGGGTACAGAACTTGAAGGATAGGCACAATCAGGAGTTTACTGGTGCTGGGTATATATTTAATGTGAAAGGACAGATGTGGGTTCATGAGATGATATTGAAAGATTTCACTTGATTAGTTCATTTATGTCGAAAAATATTCAATGTATTAATAGTTCATGAGATTATCAGCAGAACACACATATATTGAAAACTATGTACTAAAAGCAACATATCACTTGTCTTTTGCCTGTTATTTTTTGCCTATCTTGAAACCTGATAATTGCTCTATGAACATATTAGTTGCTCTTGAATTTTCAAAAAAATATGGATAATGATCATTAAAACATCCATATTCCCCACTAAAATTCATGTCCCCGCTTTGGAGCACAAATTGTTACACTAATTTAGAAAAAGTGATTGGCAATAAAGTATCAAGACTGCTAATGAGATTTTGTCAAGTAATTCCCCAAGTGGGAATTTAGCCTATATAAAATAATTAGTATATTAATACACAAATTAGTAGAGTTACTATATTAATATTAACATTTTCAGTAATCTAAATGAAATGATTCCTATTAAGCTAAATTTCAATCAAGGGGGAAGGTAAAACAAAGTTTTAAATTTATGCAAAAATTTTTAAAATACTTGCTCTGGTACCCATTGTACAAATAATACTAATGGGAGGTAGTGGGATTAATCAAAAGAAGATGTACAATACTAAGGGAATTCCCTTGATTGCAATGAAGGTTTTGAATTGCAGCAGTGCACCATGACTAAAGTAGTACACATTCCCGATTGGCTTAGGAGTTTGAGAAGCTCCAGAAGTGATGAATGAAACAGAACATTTAGATGGTATGTTTTACCAGATTGAGAAGTGTTTTAGGAAATGTAGGAAAGTTGGCACTTTCAATACTGATAGAAATAAAGAAAAGTTAATACAATAATATAAAGCAATATTAACTTCAGAAAGTTGAAAGTTATATAATAAAGTTAATTTAATAATATTCTCATAGTGGGTTGAATAGTGTCCCTCTAAACTAAATGTTTATGCAGAATCTCAGGATGCGACCTTGTCAGAACTAGGATCCTTGCAAATTTTAATTAAGGATTAAAATTGGCATACTGGATTATGATGGATCCTAATTTCTATAAAAGTGTCCTTATTAAGAAACAGAAAAAGGATGCATAAAGAGAAAAAGAGAAGCAGGCAATGTGAAGATGCAGACAGAACTTTTAAAGAAATAAAATTAATTAATATTAAATAAAATAATATAGGCAACCAACAAGGATCTACTGCATATTACAGGGAAAATCTGCTCGATACTCTGTAATAACCTAAATGGAAAGGAATTTAGAAAGATCATATATATGAATACAAAACAAAATATATGTATAACTGATCACTCTGTGGTACAACCCGAAACAAACAACATTATTAACCAGAAGAAACCTGGGTTTGATCCCTGGGTCAGGAAGAGCCCCCGAAGAAGGGGAAAAAGGGAACCCCCTCGATATTCTTGCCTGGGAAAATCCCATGGACAGAGGGGGTTGGAGAGCTATAAAAACCCTGGGCTCATAGAGAGTCAGACCTGGGCTGAGCGACTAACACACACAAAACAAACTCCAATATAAATAAAAATTTGTTAAAAAAAAATAGAGTAATGCTCTGCAAGCCAAGACATGTGAAAGAGGCAACAAGCTACTTAAAATTAAGATAGGGCTGGGATGATTCTGCCTTAGAGCATCACAAGGAATCAACCTTGCTGACTCTTTGAATTCAGATTTCTGGCTTCCAAAGGGAGAGAGAGAGAGAGAGAGAGAGAGAAAAGAGAGGGGAGAGAAGAGAACTGTTGTTTTAAGCCACAAAGTTCATGGTAAGTTGCTATGGCAGCCTTAGGAAAATAAATGCAATGCCTTGCTCATTCTATTTGTAAGTATTACTTACTTATGATGTGATCAGTAGCATTATTTTGTTACAATTAATATTGGCACATGTGGGTAATTGACATCTGTGTGTACATCTGGGAAGATTAATAAAAACATTCAGTCCTTATCTTCCATATGGAACATGGCAGGGACTAGTTAGATCTTCATTAAGCACAAACTTTTTCTGGAAAACAGCTAAACATCAATTTGTAGTCTTTTTATAAGTAGAGGGGAGTTATTTCACTATGTCTATTAAAAATGATGTGCATCTCCCACTTTGCTGCTAAAATTACACCATGTTTTTACAATTCTCTCTTCCTTATTTCCTTCATTAATTAGCCTTATGGACAATTCAGCTAAGACTTCTGGGTTTTGCTTAAGATCATGTGTAAAGAAACAGCCAGTAGATCTATTCAAATAGGATCGTATGAATTGCAATATGTATGTGTATAATTATTTATCATCCACAGACGCTATACAATAGTATTTTGGATGTTGTTGATTAAAATTGATTTTTTGGTCATGGTAGAGATTTATCAGGCAAGGTTCAACAAGAAAAGACATGTGAGTGCCCTCAACACATGATTTTGTACAGGGGTATACTGTAGCCTAAGAGGTTTCTTAGAAATGGTGTGGTTCAGCAACTTTAGAAAGTTGTTTTTTTTTTGTTTGTTTGTTTTTTTTTGCCAGTGAAGCATAGTATCTTTGCCTGTTTCCAAATTCATCCACCTTGCTTTCCTTCTTAAGAGGAAAAAAGAACAAAGCAGTCAGTTGCATTACAAACAGATCACATGGATCTAAACTGTCTGTGTTAAGGTACCAGCTGTTAATGGGAATTAACTAGGGTTATCTAGCTGCTTAGTTTTTGGAAGACTTGGAGTCTTACAGATGTTGCAACTTTTCTAACAAAAAAACTTAGCAAGGGTTGAAGAGTGAGGAGTTGAATTTAATGCAGTCCCTGTCACAAGAAAGAGAGTAGGGGCTAAAGACCCAGTTGCCTCTTTGTCTAGTAGACCAAGAATAAACTCCAGGAATCATTTTTGGAAAATCCTGCTAAGCACAACGGAATGATATATTTTTTTTTTTTTAACTTTGCTAAGCTTTTGAGATTTGGGGATCGTTGATTACAAAAGCTATTCTTTGAATGACAGGAGAAATATTTAGGTGACTTCTTCAAATAAATTATCAAAAATGAAGAGTATCATTATACTGTTTACTTTTCTAGTTAAAACCAGAAGTAAGTCCAGAAATACAAACTTACAGATTTGAAAATGGCTGATTCTTCAGTGTGGGACAAAGAGGAGAAAAAAGGGACACTGGGTAGCTGTGCTTGTATAATATGCCTTTATGGAATTGCTTGACTTTGAGACACTTATTCACATTTTGCTTTAATAGCCAGCTATTGTATTTAATAGAAATACAATATGATTATAAATTTTTCCACAAAATTGAAAGTATTCATACACTCTTAACTTTAGCAACAGAAGGATTATATGTATTTCTGAAGGTGCAAATAATGTATTACTAAAGAAGAAAAAGTATATTAATTATGGAATAAAATTATCATTACTGCAAAATTGCACTCATCTCACAGGGAAAGTAAGTAATGCTCAAAATTCTCCAAGCCAGGCTTCAGCAATACATGAACCATGAACTTCCAGATGTTCAAGTTGGTTTTAGAAAAGGCAGAGAACCAGATATCAAATTGCCAATATCTGCTGGATCATCAAAAAAGCAAAAGAGTTCCAGAAAAACATCTATTTCTGCTTTGTTGACTATGCCAAAACCTTTGACTGTGTGGATCAAAATAAACTGTGGAAAATTCTTCAAGAGAGGGGAATACCAGATCACCTGACCTGCCTCTTGAGAAACCTGTATGCAGGTCAGGAAGCAACAGTTAGAACTGGACATGGAACCACACACTGGCTCCAAATAGGAAAAGGAGAACATCGAGGCTGTCCCTGCTTATTTAACGTTATAAAACAGCAGTACAGTCTCATGAGAATACTCCTGTGACTGGAGGAATGTGAAGGCACAAACTGGAATCAAGATGAAAAGTTTTCATCGTGATAGATTGTTGTTTTATGATAGTAGTAAGAGGTTGCTTTCAGAGTCGTGTGGTCCGACTCTTTTTCAACAACCCCATGGACCACTCTAGCCTAAATCCAGGCTCCTCCATCCATTTTCACAGATTTTCCAGGCAAGAATAGGGGGGGGAGGGGGGAATTCTGGAGTGGGTTGCCATTGCTTTTTCCAAGGGATCTTCCCAACCCAGGGAATTTTTTCTTTATACCAGGGTCTCCAACATTGTAGGCAGCCAGGAAAAAATTGCTTTACTATCTGAGCCAACCAGGGAAGGTCCAAGGAATCTAAGATGCGGGGAGAAGTATCAATAACCTCAGATATGCAGTATTGACACCAGCCAGGTCCTTTATGGCAGGAAAGTGTGTGAAGAACTAAAAAGCCTCTTGATGAAAGTGAAAGAGGAGAGTGAAAAAGAATTGGCTTTAAAGCTCAACATTCAGAAAAGTAAGGATCATGGCATCCAGTCCCTATCACTTCATGTGTGACAAAAATAGATGGGGAAATTCAGGGGAAATTATGAATGCAATAGCAGTGAAGACAATTGTCATTTTTGCATCTTGGGCTCCAAAATCACTGCAGATGGTGACTGCAGCCATGAAATTAAAAGAGAATTACTCCTTGGAAGTAGAAAGTTATGACCTAACGCTAGACAGCATATTAAAAAGCAGAGACATTACTTTGCTCAACAAAAGTCCGTCTAGTCAAGGCTATACGGTTTTTCCAGTAGTCTGCTATGTATGGATGTCAGAAATTGGACTATAAAGAAAGCTGAGCACTGAAGAATTGATGGCTTTATGAACTGTGGTGTGTTGGAGAAGACTCTTGAGAGTCCCTTGGACTGCAAGGAGATACTGAAACCTAGTCGCATCCTAAAGGAGATTCAGTCCTGAGTGTTCATTTGGAAGGACTGATGTTGAAGGCTGAAACTCCAATACTTTGGCCACTGATGCGAAGAACTGACTCATTGTGAAAGCCCTGATGTGGGGGGAATAGATTGAAAGGCGGAGGAGAAGGGGATGAAGTGGATGAGATGGTGGGGATGGCATC